>CABHPR010151042.1:31979-44664 GCA_902168415.1 Peromyscus melanophrys | reverse complement strand
CTTCTTCTTCTTCTTCTTCTTCTTCTTCTTCTTCTTCTTCTTCTTCTCCTCGTCTTCCTCCTCGTCCTCCTCCTCCTCGTCCTCCTCCTCCTCCTCCTCCTCCTCCTCTTCCTTTTCTTTCCTCTTCCTCCTTTACTTCTGCTCCTTTTTCTTCTCCTTCCTACTCTTCCTCATTTCTTCCTCCTCCTCTTCCTTATTCCATCTTCTCCTCTTCTGTCTTCTACTTTCCCACGTGGTCCAGTTTGTGCTGTCCAGATAGTATTAGGATTGGGGCCTACATTGATGTATAATCAGCCTGCCAGGAGATCCTTTTAATGTCCTATAAAATTTACCATGCTAACATTTTGTTTAGAATTTTGTAGAGACCTTCTTCGTTTTCTTCCTATATCTTTGCCTGTTGTTTTTATTAGACTAATGCTAGCCTCAAAAAATTAAGTTTAGAAGTCTTCCTGTTTTTCAGTTTGTTGAATGAATTAGTGTTCTTTTTTAGTATTCACTAGCAAAACCATCTGTTCTTAAGATGTTTTCTATTTTTGTTGTTATTTTGATATATATATATAGTTACTTTATGACTCAATTTTGTAGGTTGTATATTTCTAGTAATTTATTAACTTTACAATTTTTATTCTATTTATTTGTGTATTCTCCGTCTAGACACGATTTCATCAACTTGGCTGATCTTTAAAAAAAAAAAAACTCTGCATTACACTGATATTTTTCTATTGATTTTTCTAGTCTGCATTTTATTTTATTGCTCTAACCTTGGTTATAGCTTCCTTCCAGTAAATTTGGATTTAGCTTATTCTTCTTGTTATGGGACCTATAAATCCTAAAGTTAGGTCATTGGGGCCAGCAAGAGTGCTCAGCAGCAGTGGCCACTGCCAAATTTAACAACCAGATTTTATTGCTAGGATTCACCTGGGGAAAGAGAGTACTGACTCCTTAAGTGTGTCCTCTGACCTGCACACACTCACTGTAGCATGTGAGCTCTCTCCCTCTCTCCCTCCCCCTTCTCTCTCTCTCTCTCTCTCTCTCTCTCTCTCTCTCTCTCTCTCTCTCTCTCTCACACACACACACACACACACACACACACACACACACACACACACACACACCACACAAGGGAGGGTCAAATTGGTGACTAGAGATGTTTTAATTCTTTTACCATGATAAATGCTTCTATTAGTACTGTTTGAGTGTATTCATTTTGGTATGTTTTTGTTTTCGTTTTGGATAATTTCTAAATTCTTTTGTAATTTTTTCTTTGACTAATTATTTGTATATGAGGGTTATTTTGTTTAATTTATACATAGTTGTGGATTTCCATATTCCCTATCTATTAATTTCTAGTTTCATTCCATTGTACTCTGAGAAGATGCTTTGCATGATTTAAACCTCCTTAAAACTGTTGAGACTTGTTTTGTCTCTAATATGTGTCATACTTTAGAGTCTATTCCACATGTATATAGAAAATTTTATATTCCTCTGTTTATACATAGAGTGTCTTCTTTGTGTCAGCTAGGTCCAGTTATTTTGTTGATTTTATGCTCGCTTGTGATAGTTTTCTGTAGTTTATTCATCAGTATTTATATGTAGGTACTGATATCTCCTACTATGCAAAAAATGTAAATGTTGCCATTTCACATTTTTATTTTTTGGAATTTCCTATAAAAAGCAATGGGTTTGTTATGGCATCTTCATAATACTTAGTTTTTTTGGTAATGAATTATTTATTTTTACTTTATGTGCATTGGTGTTCTGCCTACATGTATGAATGTATGAGGGTGTTGGGTTCTTTGGAACTGAAGTTACGGACAGTTGTGAGCTGCCATGTGGGAATTGAACCTGGGTCTCCTGGAAGAACAGCCTGTGTCCTTAACTGCTGGACCATATCTCTAACCCCAATACTTAGTTCTTTCTTCCTCCTCCGTCTTAGCTTCTGTCACCATCCTCCTGGCTGCCTGCTGTCCCCTTCTTTCTCCCAGTTACGCTCATTCTGCTTTTGTGCAAGACAGATTCAGTAACTCTCTATTCCTAACATCTCCTTTTCCCCTTCTCCTGCTCCTCTTTCTTGTTTCAAGAACTAGTGGTGTGGGGGAAACTGTGCTTTCTTCTTTGTGTTTTTAGTCTCATTATTAAAGAGTTTGAGATTAATCTCAAATAGAAACACAAGGCAAAATAGACTGGAAATGAAATTAACAGTAATGTGAGGTTTCTTACTTACAATGTGATTTATCTATTTATTTTTCAAATTATTTATTTTGCTTTTTGAGATAATGATATAATTACATCATTTTCCTCTTTTGCTTCATCTCTTCAAATCCTTCCATATAGCACTCTTTTGTATATTCATGGCCTCTCTTTAGATTAACCATTGTTGCATAAATGCATATATGCATATACTTTTTTCTTAAATAATGAATGGATTCAATAGAAGCTTAAGGACAATTTAATAGCATGTAAATGAGAAGCACCCCAGGGTAGGCAAACTGAAAATTTCAACAGTTGCCTAGAGAAAGAGAGCTGAGAAGGAAAAAAAATCCATTCCATTTAAACTGACATAGCAGATAAGTAGTCATGTAGCAGGCAGGGAAGGGTTAGAGAAGGAGTAGGGAAGCCCACAGTGTTGGGAGGGAAAATCCAAGGTGTTAAAGAAAGCATACTTAGAAAGGAAGAAGAAAGAAGAGTTCAGAAAGGGAGGCCGACTTACCAGCTGCATGACCGTGGCCAGGCAACCGCCGCATGAGAGGCCAGGATTCTGTGGAGATCATTACAGCATTTTATTAATGAACTAGTTATTCCACCTTTAGCATAGCTTAAGGAGAGCTCTGTTTCCTGTGTGTGGTCCCTTGGACAAGTATACAACCCGGCTGTACTGGAATGTTAAGTTTCCACCCAGGCCAGAGATTCTAACATCCTGACCAAGAGTGTTTTCCACTCTAACACTCTACTCCATAGGCACATACATAGGCATATATATATATATGTGTGTGTGTGTGTGTGAGAAAATATATTATATATATGAGAAATATATATGAGAAAATATATTTTATTATACATAAAATACTTATGTATATAATTAAAAATTAGGAATGATATATTTTGATTGTGAGCCCAGCCTTTAGTGGCTGAGACATCTCTCTAGTTCATGATCCATGTATTGAAAGAAAATCTGCAGTATTTGTCTTTATTAATCGGTGTGATTTGCTTTATATAAAATATTTAAATTCCATTCATTTCCCTTCAAATGTCATGATTTTAATCTTCTTTATGGCTGAACAAAATCCTGTGTGTATATGCCCTATATTTTCTTTGTCCGTCTGTTAATGGAAATCTAGGCTGGTTCCTGTTTCTTTGCTTTGTTTCTTTGCAATATGCAGGTGAAGAGCATATTCAGGTATCTCTGTAATAGAAATGACAGCTTGTTAGATGTATACAAAGGAGTGGTTTGCTTGGTCATATGGTAGATTGTTATGGAATAAGTCAGTCATTTTGTTTCTGTAAATCTTCATGTTGCTCTCATTGGTTTAATAAAGAAGTAATGCCTAATAGCTAAGCAGGAAGAGGTTAGATGGGACTTGCAGACAAGGAAAAAGTGATTGTGTGTGATGAAGTAGGGTGCAGTCCCCAGGAGATGCAGAGAGAAGCAAGACGAATATGCTGTGTTGAAAAAAGGTACTGAGTCATGTGGTAGAACTTAGATAAGAATTATGGGTTAATTTAAGTTGTAAGAGCTAGTAGGTAATAAGCCTAAGCTATTCACTGAGCATTTATAATTAATAACAAGTCTCTGTGTGTTCATTTGGGAGCTGACTGGCTGGACAGATACTTCTGCCTACAGTAGATCTAGTTTTAGTTGTTTTGAGAATTTTCCATGCTTATTTCCACAGTAGCTACACCAGTTTACACACCCATCACCAGGGGACAAGGTTTCTTATTATAAATTTCTACATCAGCAAGAACTGTTTGTTTAACAGATGTGAACCATTCTGATTGGAATGATATGGAATCTAAAAGCCATTTTACTTTGAATTTCCTTGATATTTAAGGAGTTTAAACATTTAAAAAAATATTCACTGCCCATGCTTGTCTATTTGAGAACTGTCTGTCAAGTTTATCAGCTCACAAATTAAACTAAAAGAGGCTTTTTGATGATTAATTTATATAGATTTTAAAAATATATTCTAGATACTGACCTACCTAAAATACATATAGTAAAGACTTTCTTCTATTGTGCAGTTTGTTTCTTCACGCTGTTGAGAGTTTCTTTTGTTAGACAGAAACTTGTTATTTCAAGTAGCTCCACTTGTCAGTTCCTTGGGTTATTTTCTCTGCTATTGGATTCCGTTTCAGAAAGTTCTTGCCTCTGCCCAAGTGTTTTCCCTAGGCAGTGTCACGGTTTCAGATCTTGGTCTCAATAATAAAGTACAAATAGCCTGCAAGTATCGGAGAGAATGTTGAACATCTTAAGCCATTAGGTGTACATAGACTAAAACTAAAATTGGATTCTCTTTCACTAGATCTTAGTGGCTTTCATAAAGAAGACAAATGACAACAAATGCTGGTCAGGACGTGGGCAAAGAAAGCCCTTATATATTGCTGGTGGGGATATCAATGATTTCATCTTCTATGGAAATTATAGAAGTCTCTCAAAAAAAACTAATGATGGGGCTACAATATGACCAAGACATAGAACTTCTATGTTTATTGCAGAACCTTTTATAGGAGTAAGCCTAGGTGTCTATCAGCAAATGAATGGATAAGGAAAATCATCTCTCTCTCTCTCTCTCTCTCTCTCTCTCTCTCTCTCTCTCTCTCTCTCTCTCTCTCTCTCTCTCTGTGGGTGTATATGTAAAATGCTGACTAGTCTTATGTCAGCTTGAAACAAGTTAGAGTTATTTGAAGGGAGGGAATTTTAAACGAGAAAATGCCTGCATAAGATCTGACTATAAGGCATTTTCCTAATTAGTGATTGATAGGGGAGGCCCTAGCTTATTGCGGTGATGCCATCCCTGATGATACTTAGTTTTATAGGAAAGCAGCCTGAATAAGTCATGGGGAGCAAGCCAGTAAGGGGGCACCCATCCATGGCCTCTGCATCAGCTTCTGCACCCAGGTTCCTGTCATGTTTGTGTTCCTATCCTGACTTCCTTTGATGATGAAAGTGATATAGAAGTGTATTCCAAATAAACCTGTTCCTCCCCAAATTGCTTTGGTCATAGTGTTTTGTCACAACAATATAAACTCTAGCTAAGACACACACACACACACACACACACACACACACACACACACACACACACACAAAGTTTTATTCAGCCGTAAAGAAGAATGAAATATGGCATTTGTACAAAACTGTGGATTTCATATTAGACAAAAAAAAAGCCAAATTCAGAAAGACACATACCACATTTTCTCTACACACACACACACACACACACACACACACACACACACACACACACAATGTTGTGAAATAGAAAAGGTCTGAAGAATAAACAAAACTAGTGGAAAGGGGACAGAGGGGACAAAGAGGGGAATCTGGGGTTGACTATAAACAATGCATGTGATATACTTACATGAAAAGAACCATTTTATACTTGTCTACTTTTAAGTTTTTAACAACGTTAATTCAGTCACTTCATCCTGACCTTATTTTATGTGCTTTTTGAACAATATTAATTTTCCTTTATGTCACATTTCCATAAATATCCCTGTGGTTGTGATCTTTCTATCAGCATCTTTAAGCTTAGATTGTAACATCCCAGGCCTGGATGTGTGTTTGCTTTTACCGCTGAGACTTGTGCTTTCTTATGCTGTCATGTTGTGATTTAGCATCTTTTCATTTCAATGTGAAGGAATCCCTCTAGCATGTCTTGTAAGGCAAGTCTGGTGATGAACTTCCTCAGTTTTTGTTTGTCTAGGGAGGTCTTTTCCTTTTATTATTGAAAGATGATAAAATATTCTTGGCTGGCAGGATTCTGAATATATCATTCAATTCCCTCCTGACTTTTCAGGTTTCTGCTAAGAATTCCATGGAGTCTGATGAGAGTTTTCATGTAAGTGATGCTCTATTTTCTCTTGTGGCTTTTAAGATGCCTTTTGTCTTTGATAAATTCTCATATCATTTTTCTTCTACCTGAAGATTTTTGCTTTAGCATTTTTACTAAAGCAGCCTGTCTGGCATCAACTCTCTTAGTTATTCTGAAAGTGTTTCATTTCACTTTCATTCCTGAAGAGTATTTTTGGTGGGTATAAAGTTTTTATCTCCCACTTCTTTACATTCATAATTTAAAAACATCCACTGATTCTGGCCTTCAGGGTGATTGATGGGGAGTTCATGATTTACATTAACAGGTCATTTCTCTCTGTTTTAAAAACTGACTTCTTATGTCTTTGTTTTTCTATGTTTTGGTTATAGTTAAGTTTACATGTGGTTTTCTTTGAATTTCTTGTTGAGTGTTTCCTGACTGTCTTTGATGATTAATTAATTTCTTTCATATTTTTCAAGATTTGATGATTATTTCTTCAAATAATCTTCTCTGCCCTAATATCTTTCTTCTGCATTTTGAGATTCCAATGACACATTGTATAATTTTATAATGTTCTACTCATATCTAAAGCTTCATTCATTGGTTTTTAGACTTCATTTCTCCAAGTTTATTACACTGAAAATTTTATGCTTATAATTAAGTTTACTGAATTTTTCTTTGTTATCTTCTCCTATTTTGTTACTGATTCCATATGGTTAATTTTAAATTTTAAGATGACACACTTTCTTAGCTCTAAAATTGTTACCTTGTCTGTTAAAAAATGTTCCAACTTTGTTAATTTCTATAGGCCAGCTCTTCAATTTGAATGTACTTACATTCCTTATGTAGAATACAGCGATCACATCTACTTTTGGATATTTGTTCAATAATCTTAATTTTAGGTTGACTTCAGTTAGTTGGCTTTTTCTTGAGAAGTAGTCATACTTTGGGGGATTATATGTATAGTGACTTTGATTATTAAGTAGGTATTTTGAAAGTCATGTTGGATGGACTTTATTTCTGTTTTACTTATCTGGATGGAGAATGTTGATAACTTTGGATGACTATCATTTAAACAAATATGTTTGTTTTGATTGAAAATTCTATCTCATTATTTTTACATGATTGCTGGGGGTATCCATTCAGTCCCCTTGAATCATTGCTGTGCTTATTTGCATTACACAGGCACAACTCATTGGTGAGCCTGAGACTTCAGTGATGTAAATACATGACTATTGAGGCTGAGGCTCTGGGGACTGTCATTCCTTGTTTCCTACCCATATATGCTTCTTTTTCTCATGCCAAGAGAAATGGGGTTTCTTGGGGTTGGGGTTAGATGTCAGCTATCATCTCCTGCTATTTCATGACTGTGTCTCACCCTTCAGGTAAAAATGAGAGAGGTGTGTGGATGGAAAACTCATTTTGTGCATTTGCCTCTACAATTGTGATGCTCTTCTATGAACTACTCATTCTGTTCAGTTTTTAGGAGTCCTCTATGCTTGCTTTTCCTGTTCTAGGTAGGGCATTGCTTTTCTTACTCTATGTATGACTTTGAATTTAATCAGCAGAACAGGTGTGGTTGTAGTGAGCCAGCACCATAGACTTTTTTGCCTTTTTATTTTATTACTTTAATTTTACTTATTTGTTCTTGGAGAATTTTACACATGGATTCAGTATGTTTTGAGCACATCTGTCCCTCACTGTCTATCTTTAACTTCTCTAAGGGTCATCTTCCCAATCTCCCTCCTCCCCTTCCTGCTCCTCCTCCTCCTTCTCTTCCTGTTCTTTTTCTTCTTTCTCTTCTCCTCTTCATTTTGTCCCATATGACTGAGCCCAAGCAATGTGGCTGTATGTGCATAAGTAGAGGTTGTCCACTAGATCTACCTTCCCGAAGATATATGACTCTCTTTTGCCTAGCAGCCATTGATTGCTTGTAGCTTCTCAGCTAGGATTGGGCACTCGTGAACCCTTACAGCTCCTGCCCACTTACCTAAGTCTTTAAATCAACATAGTAATCTTATAATAAAAACATCCCACATATGCTATAGTTTGAAAACTATTTCAATGACATTGCTATTTAGTGTTCACATCCATTTCATGGACATAAAATGAAATCATTAATCTTTGGATTTTATCTTTATTATCAAGTCAGTCACAGAAGTAATTCTTATATCTTATGAATAACATCACCATTTTTTTTTTTTTTTTTGGTTTTTTGAGACAGGGTTTCTCTGTGTAGCTTTGCGCCTTTGCTGGAACTCACTTGGTAGACCAGGCTGGCCTCGAACTCACAGAGTTCTGCCTCCCAAGTGCTGGGATTAAAGGCGTACGCCACCACCACCTGGCAATATCACATTTTTAAATTGAACTTTTTATTCCTCTTACTCTTTTTTCCTATGATGCCCTTGAAACAATTGTATTCAAATTCATTAACTTTTGATGGAGGAATGATTTAGTTAGTTCAAGTATTTAAAAGAAGACAATACCAACATTTAAGTTGCTCACTAAGTTTTGTTGAAATAAACAGAAAAGATTTGTATTTTGATAGTTTTAGCTAAATCTCTCCCCTATACTCTCATATAATGATTCTGAGGTGGAATCCTTCTTTTTCCTGGTTCTTTTTATTTATTTATTTATTTTATTTATCATGTATCCAGTGTTCTGTCTGCATGTTTTTTCTGCATGCCAGAAGAGGGCACCAGATCTCATTCTAGATAGTTATGAGCCACCACGTGGTTGCTGGGAATTGAACTCAGGACCTCTGGAAGAACAGCCAGTGCTCTTAACCTCTGAGCCATCTCTCCAGCCCCTTTTTCCTGGTTCTTTAAATATAAGACTGACTAAGTCTCCAATACTCTTCCTATATTAAATTCTGCTATTAGAGGTCGGCTATCTGGTTAAGCTTACCCTCTCAATATGTACTTTATGACTGAGTGTTTTCTTTGCCCACCTTCTTACTCAGTGAGTCTTTGCTTGGCATCCGGGACTTTGACCTGACTGTAGATGGCAAGGAAACGAAAACAGACACACAGAAAAGCTAGGATCATAAGGTAGACTAGGGCTCTCTGACAGAGAAACTGCAAACTCCCAGAAGCTCAGTATGTTCATTTTATAGGGTTATTGAATATGGCTGAACAAGGGGATGAGGCTACTTCATACAGATAAGCAAGGAGGCGGAGTTTATAGATATAATTGGATCAGTAACAGGTTTAACTAATCAGTAGGAACAGTCCCTGTGGGGAAGCAGTCTTTAGGCTGTAATACTGAGGGGAAGGGAAACCATGGCGGATATTTTCTGTTTGCATTGTCAACAGGCACACATAGACCAGAAGAAAAGGCTTTGAACTTTTCTTCTGAACTATACCTGGGGCAAGGAGAGGCTTTGCCATTTTCCCATAGGTCTGAGGCTGTACCCATGCGAACAGCACACATTAACTCAGGAACTCATTCACTCGCTCAGGGCTTCCCCTTTCCTACACTTTTAGCTGACTTTCTTTCTCAAATCCAGCAAGCCCTCAGGCTGCGTGGACACTGATTGGCAATGTGTCTGTGTAGATTTTTGGATCATAAAGATGGTGAATTGGTGTTGAATGAAGAGTAGTTCTCAGCCCCAAAGTACTTTCAAACAAACAAACAAACAAACAGACATCAAGGAATTAGTTTTATCGATAACATAAATTCCAAACAGAGAAAGCTGCATTTGTTGGATTCTGTGTTGCTGACATTTAACAACCCATGAAACTCATAATGGGATATATCATTTTGACATTTGGCACAGAAATTGGAGACAGTAATATAGTGAGGAATCACTGAACACATATAAAGATAGGTTTCTCATACTTTGTTGATATATTTAATTTATCTATGATAAACTAGTCAGACAATAATATGATAGTTTGAAGAAATGTCTGATGGTGCTTGCCAGAAATACCTGCCAAAAATAAACATTTTTTTATTAAGAAATTTTTTATTCATTTTACATACCAGTCACAGATCCCCCTCTTCCCTCCTCCCACCCCTCCAGTCATCCCCTCAGATCAGTGAATAGCCTAACTGTCATCATAAAGCCTTTCTCCAGTAACTGATGGAAGCAGATGCAGAGATCCACAGCCAAAAACCAGGCCAAGCTCCAGGAGTCCAGTCAAAGAGAAAGAAGAGGAATTCTATGAGCAAGGGGCATCAAGATCATGATGGGGAAACCTACAGAGACAACCAAACCAAACTAGTGGGAACTCGTGAACTTTAGACCAACAGCTGTGGAGCCTCCACAGGACTGGACTAGGCCCTCTGCATAAAAAAAATAAACATTTTTATTGCTAGGAAGCAACTTTACTCTTGCCATATTTTGAAATGAAAGAAAATTTAACCCATGTAAAACAGTAAGGCATCATTAGTATCAGGCCATCACTTATCCTGAGAAAGATAAGAAAAAAAAAACTCTCAGTTTTCTAAATTAAGGATGGTTACTACAAATTAATGACTCTTGTCTTTGGACAAGTAGTTGAGACGGTACTTGGTAACCAATAGTGCACCAACACAAAAGTTAACCCAAATTCTCCACTTATACCACTCTAATTAGCTATTAATAAACCAGGTTTGCTTCTATTACACTAATTTCAAACGGTGGGGTTAGTAAGCAGGCAATCCTTATAAAAGTACAAAAGGGATTTGCACAAATAAATTTAGGTTTTCTAATCCTCCTATAATGTGGTGATACAAATAAATGGTTTTCAATAAAATCTATGATGCATACATGCATACACACACACAGACACAAATATTACTTAGGGACATATGTTCAGAAGGATAGAAAGCAAGCAGAAACAGATAACATTTTCTTCATACTGACCAAAGGCACAGATGATCTTATAGTCATTGTTAACACTTTGTACTATATTGTGAAATTGAACAAGTGCTATTAACATTTAATATTAACCAAATTCTGTTTGCAATAGAACTGAATAATTTTATTCTTTCCCATCAATCAAGGAATATTTTCTTCTATGCCCTCTAGACCACTTCTGAGATTTTTAAAATATGGAGAATGGTAATTTGAAGTTGCTTACAATGCTCTTCCTGTTTACTTAGGTAATATTATATCCTTCTGAGGTCTTTGAAGCAGTTGAAGACTAGATACTTATAAATTTCCTTAGTTATGATAAAAGATAAGTTAGATATGAAACCTTAGACTCACAAATTTAGGATAAACAGAATATTTTCTTTGAATTTGCCAAATATAAATAGACTAGATATTGTAACTATAATTCTTGCTTGATAATTGTTTTGTTATATGTAATTTTACTATGTTAAAGTTAAAACCTTCCTTTTTGAAAAAAAGAAAATGGGAAGTGCTGTGGAATATTCTGTATGCTGTGAATATGTGTTGCTCTGATTGGTTGATAGATAAAATGCTGATTGGCCAGTAACCAGGTAAGAAGTATAGACAGGATAAGCAGAGAGGAGAATTCTGAGAAGAGGAAGGCTGAGTCAGGGAGATGCCAGCCTGCTGTCCAGGGAGCAGCAGGTAATCGCACACAGGGAAAGCCATAGAACATGTGGTAACATATAGATTAACAGCAATGGGCTGAGTTTAAGTATAAGAGCTAGTCAGTTGTAAGCCTGAGCTAATGGCTGAGCAGTTTTAATTAATATAAGATTTGGAGTGATTATTTCATAAGCGGCTGTGGGGTCTGTGGGGCTGGGGAGGACCAGAGAAAACTTCAGCTACAAAAATATATCCTGTATTCATGTGACTTTTTGCCTATCTCTTGTGTCAAAGCTAAGAGAAGAAGGCCGAGTTCTCCTGCTATGATTGTGGTGTGTCTTTTTACTTCCTAATCTCACCTGGCTTTACCTTGTGCATTTTAGTGCTCCATTGTTATGGAAGGCAGACTTAGAACAGCACATTTTTATTGACTTAGTACTTTTATGACTTTTAGTCCTGCTGATTTCCTCTGCTCTCAAAGAAACTTGAGAAATATAAAATAATTGTAGGTGTTCCAAATTTCTTTGGTACATACTTACACAGCATTTTATTTTCTGTGCCTTATATTTTAATCTGTTCATGTAAATATATTCATGAGAGACTTCTTATAGACAATATATTATTCAACCTTAATTTTAAATTTATTCCAGTCACAATTCTTGTATTCTACTTAATATTTTTGATCAGTCACATGACATGGTATTTGTCTCAAATTGTACTATTTATTGCCTGTTTGTCTCATCTATAGCTATTAATCATTCTTCCTTTCCTTTTAGATTACTTGCATAATGAATAATTCTCTTTTTTATCTACTGGGATTTGGGGTGTATTTACTTATATAGATTCGGTATGATTGCCACAGGGATATAGCATACATTGTTTCTCATGGAATTTAATGTATATCAATATGACCAGTGAAATGTAGAAATATTAACACTTCATCATTTATCTTCCTCTTTTACGTTACAGTTGTCATATGCACTTCATAGACATTAAAGAAATGTTATTTTTTGACCCATAATTATTATTTTTGAAAACAGTGGTTATTTAGCATGTTACATGTCTACAAAAATCTCCACATTTCATTTGGTCTTGCTCCTTTTCCAAGTTTCTGTTATAATTTTTCTGCTATCTGACATACTTTCATTGACATGTTTATTTTTTAAGG
>CABHPR010151042.1:24479-26979 GCA_902168415.1 Peromyscus melanophrys | reverse complement strand
TCAATTTTCTTATACAACACAGATTGGTGGTCCAACATTGAATCTTCACCCTCCAAAGGTGGAGAACTAATTTCTGCTTAGTCTACAGGTTTGATGCCACTGCTGTCCCAAGGTGGAGCAGAAGCCTGGAGGACTCCAGGAATGGCCACTGGTCATCAGTCCATGTTAGAAGTTCGAAGCATCTGGGTTTTGGTGGCATCAAAGATGGATGGCAGGTGCAGCAGCAGCAGCATCCACGAAGTAGATGTATTCACATGCAAGAAGCACAGGCAAGCAGGAAAAAAATGAAAGCTTTTGTTTAGACATCTTCACATCAGCACATGTCTCCCTCTCTGCAGAGTCTTCCCAGGAAGGCCTTTACAGACCTACCCAGAGGCATGTCTATTAGTTGATTTCAGACCAAGTCAAGTTGACAGCCAAAATTTACTACCACATTAGGTACAGATGGGTTGAAGACTCGAAAAAATTTACTTACTTTTAAATAACTTGTTTCTATTTTATTAATCAGGGATTCAAAAACTTACATATAATGACAAATTCCTACTCATTGTATATCTCTCGTATTTGCCTTTTTCTGGTGTGCTATTGAGATGAACGCAAACTTCAAAATAATGTATTGCTCAGGCTTTAGGAAACTGTACTGGGGTTACTTTATGAAGTTTATAATAGGACCAATCTATTTTCATGCTGTAAGGAACTATTCTTAAAATATGCTGTACAATGATTTCCCTGTGTTTCATTTTACTCTTCTTCGCTTGACAGAGATATGTATCTTTTTTGTTTTAGTTTTTGTTTTTTTCTAAGACAGGGTTTCTCTTTGTAGCTCTGGCTGTCCTAGAACTTGCTCTGTAAACCAGGCTGGTCTTGAACTCATAGAGATCTGCCTGCCTCTGTCTCCCAAGTGCTGGGATTAAAGGCATCCACTAAGGATATGCATCTTAAGAACACAAATTTGACATGTTAGTTAATAACTAGTTAATAACTTAGTAATTTCTTCCAGAGACAACTAACTTGAGCATGTCTTAGATGCTGGTGCACTGTGTGAAGATGCCGTTCAAATATGACAAATACTTGGTTAATGTGACCATTTACATAGCACTTTATCTGTGAATTTATATGTCCACCAGTTCAATAAAAATCACAACCATTCCTTCACAAAACCTTTCTTCTAAAACCCTAAAATACGTAGTCACATTTTACCATTCCCTCTTCCTACCTGTTGGCATCTATTAACTTTTCTTGGTCTCTTTAATTTTATCATTGAGATTATTAAGTTCTGTCATGCTTGTGATTGAGTTTGGATTTTTTTTTCTCCACTAAGCATTATGCCCTTGAAATCCAGCCAAGGCACTGAACATACTAATATTTGTTCTTTTTAAAAAGCTCCATAATGTGTTCTATTATTTATGGTCACAGTGTGATCAATTGCTTATCTACCTACTGGAGGAAAAATTTATGATATGACTATGTTTTTAAATATTACAGATAGGATTTCTATAATGATTCTGCTCAAGATTTTTTTATTGTTTTTTTTGGTTTTTCGAGTCAGAGTTTCTCTGTGTAGCTTTGCGCCTTTCCTGGAACTCGCTCTGTAGACCAGGCTGGCCTCGAACTCACAGAGATCTGCCTGGCTCTGCCTCCCAAGTGCTGGGATTAAAGGCATGCGCCACCACCGCCCGGCTTTTATTGTTTTTTAATTGAAGGTGGATTGTTTTCATACATTATATTCTGATTATTGAGTTCCCCTCCCCAAACTCTTCCTAGATCCTCCCCACCTTCCCTCCAGAGAAAAATGTTCATTTCTTATAATAAATATTTGGTTTTACATCTTTTACTCCCCCACACAACTTTAGAATAAGTGTCTTGATTATTTTTTTCTGTATATCAATGAGGCCTACATTAGGTAATAATATCACTTTTCTTTCAACTTCAATTATAAGTTAAAGACTCAGGAGGCAAGCAGTTAGTAGCGTAATGGTTATTAGACCCTGGGAAGGGATTAGAAATAGCCATATAAAAAGAGGATATGGAATATATATGAGTGTATCTGGGCCAGAGGAAAACATTAATGCTCTATAGTACAGTATGGTAGTGATGGTTGATAACAGTCAGTTATATGTTTCAAATATATACTGCTGCCTAGAAGACCCTATAATCATGAGCATACAGGATACACTAAGTGGACTAGGTAAGTTGTTGAGATAGATAGATAGATAGATAGATAGATAGATAGATAGATAGATAGATGAGATAGATAGGGAGATAGAGATATAAATAAATAGATAGACAGACATAGAGAGGTATAGAGGTAGAGATCATAGATAGATAGATAGATAGATAGATAGATAGATGATAGATAAATAGACACATAGAGATTGAGAGGGAGATAGATAAAGATATAGACAGAGAGATATATAAATAGACATACAGAGATAGAGGTAGGGATGATAGATATAGATAGATAGATAGATAGATAGATAGATAGATAGATAGATAGATA
>CABHPR010151042.1:6788-24469 GCA_902168415.1 Peromyscus melanophrys | reverse complement strand
ATAGATAGATAGATAGATAGATAGATAGATAGATAGATAGATAGATAGATATGATAGAGAACATGAATTTGGAAAGGGCATGGGGGAGGAGGGCTCCAGCAGGAGTCAGAGGAGGGAAGCTGCAGGTGGATATGATCTAAAAAAATTGTCTTCATGTGTGAAATTATCAAAGAATAAATACATATGTAAGTGTAAGAGAGGATTTTGAACATTCTAAATACAAAGAAATATCTTAGGCCATAAATAGGCTAACTATCTCAATCTGGTCATTATATTTTATATGTTAACTTAAATGGCATGTGAATTGAAATAGTGCAGTTTGTTCCTCATAAATATGCATCATTGCTATATACCAATCAAGTTTTCAATGTATCTTAAATGGGAAAAGCTGTTGTATTTAAGGTATCCTTTGCTCTTTCATTTGCTCTTTCTCTTTTTCACTGATGTTCCAGGTTCCTTGTATCGATTACTTTGTGTTTCAACAAATTCCTCATTGTGCTTTAATACCATCTCTGCTGGTGTTTTTTCATATGAGATTTTCTCTTCATCGCTGGGGGAAATTTTAGTTGGACATAGAAAATAAGAGTATGTATGGCCATGTCTGAAATTCTCATAATAAATTAAAAGGCAGTTATGTGTTTATATATGTGTGTGCTTATGCATGGAATAATACGTATGTAATAATAATCATCAAAGAAAAGAGGCTATCAGCTTGGGAATGGGAGAGGATGGGTAGGTTTGAAGGGAGAGTAGCGGGCAGGGGCTGAAGGGAGAAAAGTGGGAGAAAGTGATATAATTCTATTTGAATTAAATTATGTTAAAAACTGAAAAATAAATAACAGAATTCTGAAATAATAATCTCTTTCTTGCAGGATTTGAAAAATTACTGTTATTTCCAGAGGGCATTCACCGTTTCTGATGTGAAATCCACTACCATTTTCTTTCCTCAATTGCTTCCATGTAAGTTATTTTGGGAGTTAAGGAAGAAGAAGGAGAAAGTAGTTCAGACAGAACTGCTTTGCTAGAAATTGGGGAAAGTGAAACGAATGAGGAAGGGAAGCTGATTTCAGGTTATGAATTTAGTAGCTTTCTTCTGTGAGTGAGATGGACACAGTCCCAGCTTCCTCTGGAGCTGTAGAGTGCAGCTCAAATATGAAGGATGGATTGTTTAGTAACTTCTGGCTCCTATTGTCAAGTATTGCCCTGTGAATTCTTATGTGTCTTGTTGCTGTGGGATGATCCTTCTGTACACTGTGAATATGCATTGCTCTCATTGGTTGATAACAAAGCTGTTTTGGCCTATGGCAAGGCAGGATAAGGTTAGGCAGAAGAACCAAACTGAGGACTTGGAGTAAGAGGGGCAGACTCTAGACAGTCCTGAGGCGACCACCCAAGAAGCAAGATGCCAAATATCCTATAAGCCACGGATCATGTGGCAATAAATAGATTAATAGATATGGGCTAATTTAAATGTAAGAGCTAGTTAGTAATAAGCCTGAGCCATAGGCCAAACATTTATAATTAATATAAGCCTCTGTATGGTAATTTGGGAAGAATCTGCTGGGTATTGGGACAGAAAGACTCCCCCTCTGTTTACTTATATCTTGTACTTTCAGATTTATGCATACAGAAATACTGAGGGGTTCTATGCTCAGGACTGATAGCATGAGATGCTCTGTGCAACCTTAGCAAAGTATAAGAAACTCTTTGCTACAGTGATGATTGGAGTATAGACATAGAAGATGCTTGGCTGAACAAGTATCTCAGCTTAGACTTTCTATTCACATAAAGAAGCTGTGCTGTCCAATCCTTGATGCTATCTTGACTACCTTGGAAATTACCCAACACCACCTTTCCACACCACCTTTCCCACTGCAGACAAAATCACAGAATGTCCAAGCATGTCCCTTATATAAAATAATGTTGTTTTTGCATGTAACTTACAATCATTTTCCTGAATACTTTAAATAATCTTTAGACTACTTATAATATATAATGCCGAGCAAACGCTACATAAATCATTGTTGTACTCTGTAGTTTACATAATAATGGCAAGAAAATGTTCTGTACATGTTCAGAAGCAGTCACTGTAGGCCTAATACATGCTGGCTTCAATCCTTAGATTCAGAACCCCTAGCTGTAGCTCCAGAAGGTTGTATGTTGGAAATTCTTCCTTGGCTCTCAATCTATGTTGCTGCCTGTCTTTCCGCAAATTGTCATGTTACAATCATTGCCTCTCAGAGGGCAACTGAGTTCAAGTGGCCCTGGATCCTGTCATCTTTTCTCTCTTCCAGTCTCTTAGGATTTACCTCCTTCCTGGGTCAGGCTGCTTCCACTTAGAAAGAAAATATCTCATTCCATTCCCCTCCTGAGCAATTTGAACCTCTTCCTTGTGTCGATCCTTTTGGGTGAAAAGCTGGAGAATCACTCTTGTATTCATCCAATTGTTATGTAATAGTGACTCCAAACAAATAATTCAATATTGTTTGAGAGGTTATTCGGGAAAAATTATTCCCTTGGAATGTTGCACTTTAATAACTTTTAATTCTGTTTTAATTCCTTTTTAAATATTCAGTGTCCACGCTAAAGGACTTATATTTGTGACTACTCATCTGTCAAGAATTTTCTCCTTCCACACAGGAAACTGTCCACATAATCTATTGGAAAGCGTTTTTCTCTTGAGGCCATTTTCACGATTGTACAACTGCCCAAGATTTATGATAGATGAACTTATTAGATCATAGACAGGGTGAATGTTGGAATGTGCTATTTTTAGAGATAACATCACAAAAATGGCAGCTATGATTGAATTATATTTTGGCCATAATTGTAATTTTTTTTCATGGATTTACTTGGCTGAGAATTCTCTTAGTTCTTCTTTCCATGCCATTAAGGGGACTGCAACATCTGACTGGGAGAGACTGTCCCCGTTAGTGCCAGTCCCAGTGTGACAATTAACAGGCCTTCACTTCACACTTTAAAATGTCAAGAATAAGTCAATAAATTGCTAGCCATAATCATCACTCTTGAATGCTGAATATGAAGCAGCCTACTATTGGAATTTTAAGTGTTTCGTATGTGTGTAAAGGCTAGGCTGTTTATAAGACAATGTTTGAATGCAACATGCTTTGAGAATCTTTTTGAGATCTGTTTGCCAGGAATTTCTGGCTTGCTGCAAGTCTTTATCAACCATGTGTCCAGATGGTCAGTTCCTTGGTTGCCCAGAGACAGGAGTTGAAGCTTGTTTTTGCATCAGCACAGACTGTGGAAACAACTGGGGCAGGGAGTTTTCCAGAAGATTCCATGAACAGAATGTTACCAAGTCTCAAATGCTCCAAAGGTTGGACATGAATTAAGAGATTATTCTGTTCCATTTAATTCTAATTTTCCCCATAATAATACCATTTGAGTGATGTATGGCAGTTGTGGTGATAGAGTAAGAAAGATTAAAAACAAAATGATCACTTTCAGACTAGTTAAAGATAGAATAAAAAAGTTGCTGGCTTATATTTGATTAAGAAAGTTGACCAGATCCTTGATAAGAAGTAAAATTGCAATGCTCCTTAGGTTTTTATCAAGTTTTATTACCTATAAATTATGAATATATAATGTAGAATAGGATTAGGTGGGAAATCTGGCAAAAATTTCCAGAAAGCGTTTGGAGTAGGAAGAAATAACTAAAGCTATTTGAAATATCTTAAACTCATGTTTTTCTTTTCCTTAATAAGAAAAATATTTTGAAGTATTCAGTAAATACTCTCATATGTTCTTTCAATCCCAGGGACTATATTCAAATTCTAAAGTCAGGGAAGACAAGAATATTTTCTAGTCAATGTTTAAAGTGTCTTGTATTTGGGTCAAGACAATGCAAAGGGTGTTTTGATGTGTGAACATTTTATATGAATACATAGTATTTTCTAGAAAGTGATTTAACATGAACTAGATTGATATAACCTTTTTGATATGTAAATACATTTGAGTTTATCACTACCTTGTATCTTCAGATCTCTGTATTGATAGACAGTCTGCCATTTTAATTAGATGTAACAAAATAAACTCAGCTTTCTAATTATTATAAAACATCTAGAACCAATTACTCATAAAATTAAATGTGGAATTTATATTCATAATTAAATATCATATAGGAGATAATCACAGTAAATGTTTGTCCTTGTAGTACATATATTTTCTCCACTTGTATTAGAACATAAATTATATCTGATAACATAAGTTTTAACTCAGAAATGTATTTAAAGAAGGCAATTAGTGAAAAACAGATGAAAGGAGACAACACTCTTGCCATGTACGTCTCATGAACTACTATGGGAGCTTGGAGAACTGCCAATTTTGGAGAACTTCTATGGGTCATCAGTTGACATAGAATGTGTGACAAGACAGCTAGCAGTTGGTTTGGAATAGCCAGGGGTGATGGATGAGTTGAGGGAGGAAGAGAGTCTCAGCGCTGTTCTGCTCCGTTCCATACCACAGTCACTCGCTGTTGTTCCAAGGGCCTCAGCAGGCACTGGACTGGAAGAATCTACTGACCACAGCAGTTCCTTGTCATGGTTCAGAGGCTTCCTTGTGTGGGTCTTAGGAATCGTGCTAAATCACAGGGCAGGCCCCCTGTCCTGGAGTGACCAGCCAACTCAGAGCGAACTCCATTTATGTGTGTGTGGGGGGGAGTGTGCTTTTTGTTTCATTTTGGCAGTTTGGCTTATTCGTCTTTTGCTTGTTTGTTTCGGTCTTTGGTTTTGTGAGGTTTCTTTTTTTTTTGAGAGAGAGAGAGAGGTAAACATAAAGTTAGGTGAATAGGGAGGGACTAGGGACGTGAGGAGGATCTGGGAGGAGTGTAGGAAGGGGAAAATGTGATAAAATTATTTTATATGCAAATATTTTTAAATAAAGAACCAGAGATTAGATAGCACAGAGACCTAAGGTAAAACCAAACACTATTAGTCTAAATAACATATCAATAAAATGACTCCTGATGATATTCCGCTATATTCATAGATCAGTGAGTGCCTTATGTCATGGTCAGAGAAGTTCCCTCCAGCAGTACATGGGAACAAATGCAGAGACCCATAGCCAGATTTTACACAGAGAGTCTAAATGAGATTTCTCCATCAAATCCCTCCCCACTCCAGAGCTCAGGAAACTCCATGGAAGAGAGAGTGTAGGAGCCAGAGGGAATGGAGGACACCAGGAAAACAAGACCCTCTGAATTAACTAAGCAAGGTGCACATGAGCTCAGAGGCTGAAGCAGCAGCCACAGGGCCTGCACAGGTCTGCACCAGGTCCTCTGCAAATGCACTATAGCTATTAGCTTCGTATTTTTTATGGGACTCCGGACTGTGAGAACAAGTGAGCACTGACTCTGGTGCCTGTTCTTGGCCGTTTTTCCGCTCTGTTGAGTTGTCTTGTCCAACATCACTATAATGGTTTCTGCTTCATCTTATTATATTTTATGCCATCATGTTTGGTTGTTATCTCTTAGAAGCTCATACTTTTCTAATGAGAGACAGAAAGTGAGTGGATCTGGTTGGGAAAAGAGGTATGGAGGAACTAGGAGGAGCAGAGGGAGGAGAAACTATAATCAGGCTATATTGTGCGAGAAAAGAACCTATTTTCAACAAAAGGGAAACAATGAAAAAATAGAATTGTGATGAGTGAAATTAAGATGGTACATATTTATTCCTGTTCATAAAATAAATCAGTATTATTCACATCCCTGCTGTTTTAAGAATTAAAAACAAAACAAAACAAAACAAAACATCTTGTTCTGTAAACTTTATCCCTTCTTCCCCCTTTTGTCCCTGTTTCTTGGGTACAAACCAACCTCTGTTCCAAGAGCTGGTTTCACGCTGCTTGAGAAAACAGCTACCATGCAAAGCACCTGGCTTCCATAGAAAGGCTTGTTCTGACGCTGACTCCATGAAGCCACCACACCCTTTCCTTCAGGATGACAACTAATATCTACTGGGTGTTTATTTTAACACTGAGAAAGTCTGAACTGTTTCATGTTAATTAATGTTACTGTCGCCTCGCTTAATGTCAGTTAAGCTGATATCAATCTGGTTTACAGGCAATGACACTGATATTTTAAACATGTAATTTGAGGATTGTAGAGTAAGGGGGATGTACATCCGTTGCTTGTGGGTGTGCAAACTCATACAGCCACTATGGGAATCAGTGCGATGCTTCCTAAGCAAGATGGGAATCAATCTGAAGATAGAGCTATACCACTCTTAGGCATATATCTAAATGATGCTTCACCCTATCACCAAGACATTTGTTCAAAAACATGTTCATTGCTGCTCTATTCATAACAGGGAGAAATTGGAAGCAACCTAGATATCCATCAACAGAAGAATGTATAAAGAAAACGAGGTACATTTACACAATGGAGTATGATAGGCACATGGATGGAACTAGGAAAAATCATCCCAAGTGAGGTAACTCAGACCCAGAGAGATAAATATGGTATGTACTTGCTTAAATGTGGATTTTTAGCTGTTAGGTCAATGATAACCAAGCTACAATCCATAGAACCCCAGAGGTTAGGTACAGAGTAAGGGAGTAGAAGTGACAGATAGGTCCATTAGGAACGGGAAATAGAATAGATAGGATGGATGGATGGGCGAACTGCAACAGGAGGATCAAGTGGGGAGGGGAGGTGTAGAAAGGGATGAGGGAGGAAATACAGGAAGAGGCAATTAAAATTAAAGGCTATTTGAGGAGTAGGATGGAAAACTTTTTTTTTTCATTTTTCTTTATTAAGAAATTTTCTACTCACTCCACATACCATCCACAGATCCCCCCTCCTTCCCCCTCCCACCCCCCACCCAGTCCTCTTTCCCAAGCCACCTCGCATCATCACAACTCCCAAACTGAGGTTTCCCATGGAGAGTCAGCAGAGCCCAGCACACTGAGCCTAGGCAGGTCCAAGTCCCTTCCCACTGCACCAAGGCTGTGCAAGGTGTCACACCACAGGCACCGGGTTCCAGAAGCCTGCCCATAGACCAGGGACAGAGTAGGATGGCAACTTAATACTGTAGAAACATCCTAAAATATATATACATATAAAGACAATCTGAATGAAACAGCCAAGTAGTGAAGAAGACAGGCTTCAAATAGCCATCTCTGGTCAAAGTCAATTGAGCTGTTGGCTAAAGGGCTCCCATAGGAATCTTCAAACAACACAGGCTGTTGCAAAGACAACAAGTTGCTTTCCATAAACTGAAGGCAAAGCTCCATTGCTGAAAATAACACCTATTGGACTCACTGGACGTGGAGAAGTCGAGATGCTGCCTTCATAGAACCTTCACCCCTATGTTCTAATGTCTTTGGTACAGGAAGGTACTCTTCAAGATACCAAAACAGAAATGTGAACACCAACCTAGCCAGAAACCCTTGGAGCTACAAGACATTCTAGGGGCAATGGTGACACAGAGCTTGTGGGAGCAACCAATCAATATCTGATTTGACTTATGGCTCACTCCACAAGATGGAATCCATACTGGACACTGCTCCAGTGACCAAATACCTTAGACCAGATAGCCCAGAGAACTAGGGTAAAACAAAATACGACTATTAAAAAAAGTAGCAATAGAATGACTTATAACGTCATTTTGCTATACTCATGTATCAGTGTGCCTTGCTCAACCATCATCAGAGTTTCATTTTGCAGCAGATTAGGACAACTACAGAGACCCAAAGCTAGACATTATGCAGTGAGTGAGAGTCCTTGGAACACTCAGCCTTAAACTTGAGATTGTCCTCAGATCTCTCCCCTTGCGGGTTGTTAGGTAACCCTGCAAAAAAAGGAAGAAAAAGGAGAGTAAAAGCCAGAAGGGATAAGGACACCAAGAAAACAAGGCTTTCTTAATCAACATGATCAATACTCAGATGAACTCACAGAGACTGAGGTAGCAGTCTGCACAGGTCCTCTGTGTCTATATTATCCAGTTTAGTGTTTTTAAAGGATTCCTGAATGCACAAACAAACAGATCTTTAATTATTGTGCCTTCTCTTGGTCTCTTTGCCTTCTCTTTATTTTATCCAAATTTGATTTATTAATTTTTGTTTTGTCTTACTGTATTTTATTTTATTATTACCCCTTGAAAACCTGTTTGTTTTCTAATGAGAGACAGAAAGAAAATGGATATAGATGGGATGGGAGGTAGGGAGGAATTTGGAGGAGTAGAGGGATAGTAAACTGTAATCAGGATACATTATGTGAGAGAAAATAATTTATTTTCAATACAAAAAACAAAAAGAACCCACGTAATCCTTGCCCATGACCCCAGAAGGCAGAACCACATTATAATTGTTTTCAGAGCACCATATACTCTGCTTTGAGTAGATTTCTGGCTCCCTGTATAGCATATGAACATGTAAGCCCTTTAGCTCATCACAAGAATGCCCTGGCTATCATCACAACAGTGAACATAATAGAAGTAACACACAGTCTAGAACGTGGAAGCTGAATTACTCACAGAACTTTGGAATAGTTGCTCTTCGTATTAATTTCTTTTGAAATTTTGTAACTTTAACTACATGTCTTAGTCCAGCACTTGAAGTGTGATTGATTGTCTTTACTCAGAATGTTTGTTCCGGTTTGTTTTTGCTGTTAAATCATTGCAAACACAAGCAGCTAGAAATCATCTGAAGAATTTTATATAATTACTAAAGTATCTGGAGAATGAGCTTTTGTGGTTACTTGATGCTTGTGGACGTTTGAGAATATCTGGCCTCCTGGTACGCCCCCTCTCCCCCAAAAAATAGAATCTTGACTCATACCACCGTAGTTTCTCACCCTCTCTGAACATGTGTGCACTTGATAGTTGTTATTACTCTACTTCCGTTTTACATTAATGTCCGTGTTTACTGGTAGCTGTGCTGTCTTCATGCTATTTACAGGTATTTATCTTAAAGTGGAAACCCAATTAAACAGCATCTTAGTGACTGGCCACGTAAATGCTGTTTTCTTCAGAGCCACACAGTGCACCTCATATCATCACTACGTGGGTTACCCAAATGCAATCAAAAGAACCTCTTCTGCAACTGACTCAAATGACCTTTCTCAAAATCACATGTAAAACAGATTTGCATTTACAGCATGATTTTCTTGTATGTTGATTTTTATGTTTCCTATAGTTTCACATTGTGACTTTCTTATTTTTATGGTTAAGTTCACTCTTGGTTTAAAATATGTAATCTTTTGTAGTTTCTTTAGCCATCTTTTATTTATTTATCATTTTTTTATAATTATATCACTCATTTTTCTTGCTTAGAACTCCTATTTAAAAACTAAGAAAATAAGGTTCTACCCTCATATTGTATGTCTTCTACACTGGAACAGGTCATCACTGTATTCTTCCTTCTTTAACATTGTATCTTTTTCATCTTTGTTTCTTCTAAATTATTCTAGAGTATATCCAAAATTATTCTAGGGTATACTTGAAATTATTCTAGAGTATCCCTGAAATTATTTCTGTGGGAATTACAGTTCAATTCCTATGCTTTTGGACATGTCCTTATCATTTTGTCAGGATAGAGGATGCTTGATGTATGTTCAGCTTCACTGGAATTCTTAGCTCAGTTGCACACTCTAGATAATGATTGCAATGGCCATAAACATTCTGAGTCTGAGTGGTTCTGTCAAGGCTTTCATTCTCTTCATTGGTCATATTCTAGTATTGATGATGATATATCTAAGTGATGCAGTCTGAATATGCAACACTTAACATTGTTGCTCTGTTGGTGGTACTCTCTTGGGAGGCTATGGAACTTTTGGGACTGCAGCCTGGCCAACACAAGAGGACCATTGTGGATTGAGCTTGAAAGTTATATCTCTTTCTAGTTCCTGCCTCAATTTCCTGCTTCCTGATTTGCCAAGATGAAAGCGTCACCCTCTTTCGCTGCCAGTATTACAGAACAGAGTCACACAATCAACACATTACTTCAATTAGCTTTTCTTCATTCAGTCACTATGTAGGGTAAAAGCGCTGTCTTTGCATGCAACTGTCTCCATGTCTTAAGTTGTTATTATGGTAAAATAAACGGTTATATTTTGATTGAGCCTTATGTTTGAGCCAAACTCTAGCAGATTCATAAATCGTGAAGAGAAAGGAATGAAAAATAACTTCAGAAACTTGTTAAGCAGAAAGGAATATTTAAAAGGATGAAAAGGAGTTACAAAATAGCTAAGAATTAGTTAACAAGAATGAAAAAATGTGCTACGTTATAAATATTATTAATAATTACATTAAGTATAAACAGATTCAAAAATATAACAAAAGACATAAAGTGATGAGAAAGAAGTACAAGATCCAATTATGTTGCCTCTAATGAGCTTACTTCATCTTTTCAGACATCTATAGCTAAAAAGTGAAAGCAGGGGAAATGAAATGCCACTCAACTAGAAAACAAAAGATAGACAAAGGAACTGTTTTTTTTTCTCAGTTAATATGGAAGTTAAATGAAAATCTGTCCAAAGACAAAGAAACGACCATTATATGACATTAAACAGGCCATTCAGTTGATCACAGAAGCTTAAAAATAAAATGAATTTCTCTGTTTACCAAGCTCCTTGCTATTGACAAAGTCTTACTTTCACATTTCTTTCAGATTAGCTGGCATAATATGACCTGGTTTGTTTATCAATGACTTCAAATGAGTGGGCCTTTTATCAGGCACTGTTGTATACAGCACTACTCAAGATGTTCTCAATGACAGAGAAACAATGTTTTTGGTAAAATTTGGCCAAAATGTCAGTAAATGTGATGGCAATAGGAAAACATTTATCATGATATCATAGTAAGAATAGTTAAGGAAAATTAAACAAAGGCTGAATGTGAACTTCCAAAAACTTTATTTGAAAAGTGTGTATGAATAAGTATCTCCAGTGTTAGCTTAACTGGTAGTATGCTAACTGCGTATCTTCTGCTGTGTGTTTCAAATCTGTCCATACTCTGTCTTACTGTGTGACCTTTCCTGAGGAAAGAAGACATCATTCACCCAAGGCAGACCAACAATGATAGACCAAAGAATTGCTCCCAAGTCTAGCTTGGTGATCTAATGAGTTTCCTGAGGTTATTTTTAGGAACGTAGGTGGGGAGTTACTTATAGGAGTATGACTGATCAAAGCAAATTTGTCACCAAAACAGTCACCACTGAACGCATCCCTGGAGCTCTCTGAACAGCTTACATTCAGATCAACTGGTCAGTCTCCTCTTCCCAGAAATTGTTTACCGCTTTTATAACCGTGAGAAGATCTTATCCGTCTCGAAACTTTCTGAACCTCCGAGTCTTGTAAAATTTGCTAGCTTCTTGAATTTTTTCTTAAAAAAAAATGAACATTTCAATTTTTTAGGAAATAATTGTGCAACATTTATGGACTACAATGTATTTAACCACATACCAATGGCATTTGGTTATTTTCAGGATTCTATTTATGATCACAAGTCATATTTTTGTTTATGCATTCCTATTTATTACCAAGGATACTCTACTGATTACTACCATATCATCTGTTAATTAACCTTTGGACTAGGTGCTACATTGTAAGGATGCTCAGGATCCTAGGTTTATAATAAAACCTAACACCATCTATAGGTGGTGTGCTGTGTAAGTCCCTATTCAGATTGACCAGGCATTACTTACATGGAATCTATTTTGACATTCAAAAGGCTGATTATATAGATATTTCCAATTCTCATTATCTTAATGTAGGTGACTTCTTCCTCCCTTTTTTTCAATGAAGAAAATAATTAAAGTTAATATTAAAAATGCCTAAAGTAATCAACATTTTCTAATTGATTCATGAAGAAAAGTAATAACTACAGGAAGTGTTTAAGTCTTGTGTAAATTTTCACTTGGTAGAATAATTTCATATTCTTGAGATACTAAATAAAATTTAAGAAATTTTGCTTTCATGTAATAATTGAAAAAAATGTAGAGTGGTAGAACAATCTGATTTTTAAGCTACATTATCCCTATGCTGGCTAGTTTTATGTCAAGTTGATGCAATCTATAATTACCTGAGAGGAAGAAACTTCAATTGAAAAAAATGCTTCCATAAGATCCAGCTGTAGGGCATTTTCTTAATTAGTGGTTGATGTGGGAGGGCCCAGAGTGGTGCCATTCCTGGGCTGGTGGTCCTGGGTTCTATAAGAAAGCTGACTCAGCAAGCCATGAAGAGCAATCCAGTAAGCAGCACCCTTCCATGGCCTTTCCTGCCTTGCTTGAGTTCTTGTTCTAATTTCCTTTGATGAAGAAGAATGATATGAAAGTATAAGGCAAATAAACCCTTTTTCCTCAACTTGCTTTTGGGCTATGGTTTTTCTTCATACATACCAACAGAAACCCTAAATAAGACCACCCATTTCAGTGGATAAATCGAAAAGTTGACTAGAATATACATTAGTAGTTTGGCTTAAATCAATATTAAATGAAGCATTTTAAAAGACTTCTATTTTCATATAATAAAATAAATATACGTATTGTCTTACTTCCATTCTCAAAATATATCAAGTCGGTTATTAAAGTTGTAAACATAAAGAGCAGCCAATACAACCATGATAGCTCATATACTTCCTTATTACAGGGATACATTCATTGCACACTTCTACAAATATCTGATCACAGATAGGTCTCTCATGAGAAAGTATATTCTGATAAGATAATTTTTTTTAAAAATGTGTGTGTGTGTGTGTGTGTGTGTGTGTGTGTGTGTGCGCGCGCGCGCGCGCGCGCGCCTGTGGAGGCCATAAAAGAGCACTTGATTCCCTGGTCCTGGACTTAAAAGTGATAGTAAGTCACATGATGTGGATGCTGTATCCTCTGCAAGAGTATCAAGTACCCTTAACCACTGAGTCATAGCCCTAGATCCATAATAAAAGATTTTTATATGAATCAATCCATGGCAGCAAGGAAGCTCTCACAGGAATTCAATAGACAATGAATCTCCTGTGACATGTGATGATAATCTGATTGTTAACACATTCACTGGTAACCAAGGTGAAGTAAAGATAGAAGGGAGTGCAGTGCTTTGTAAAATGTCTCTGCACTTAAGTGTGAGGGAGTAGATTATTAAATCATGTGACTTTTTCTGAAGGTCATCAATTCATTGAATAAAAATATATTAAGTTGATATATTGAGAGGCCCAAGATGATTATTTGTCAATTAGAAGTAACAACCTAAAACTAAAATAACTAGTAAAAAAAAGAAAAAAGAACCTTCCTGGTGGCATTTAATGAAGCCTAATCTGCAAATGGAGAGCAAATGGAATGGAACACTGGGATTTTATTTATTTTATTTAACAGAGAATGTTAAATAGTGTAATTTTTCCATCAAGATCTGAAATAATTGTAAGTCCACATAAGATACTGTAGTGGATACATATAAAGATTTTAACAATCACAGAGGATTCAATAAAGTAGGGGGAAAATGTAAACAAGCATCAAGTCTGAGAGACTTCTGAGTGTGTATATTAGTTTCTTCTTCCATACACAAAGGCAGGCATGTCTCTGGACAGAACCTCTAAGGTTTGTTTGGTTAAATTTACTTTGGGTAAAGTTTTCTAGAACAGAAAATCTATGCACGATGACCACAGCCACTTTTAAATATGTGAGATAATCTTTCCAGCTTATGGTAAATTTGGCAGATGGCAGTATTAAATTTAAGCCAACATAACCTTAATGTACAAAAGAAATAGACAGTTACTATGGAAATTAAAAGTGTGACTGGAGAAACTAAAAATAAAAATTGGATCAGTAGGAGGGATAAAGGTAAAACTGAGAAACTTGTCATAACAACAAACAGGTGGAACATTTTAGAGAAGCCATAACTGTCTCCCCACTCAAAACAAGAAAGCAAAATAAAGCAATCCAGGTATGTGCAAGTTTGGTAAGAGGAAAAATTAAAAAGAAATGTGTCCTGGATAATCAATCTTGCTTGTGAACTTGACTGGATTTAGAATCACCATGGCCCCCTGACAAGAGGATCAAGATCCATCCCTGGTAAATGAGCTGGCTTTCTGGAGTCCACTTCCTATGGTGGGACACCTCTCACAGCCTTGAGGAGGGTTTGGGGGCTTGGACCTGCTTCTACTGAATGTACCAGGCTCTGCTGACTTTCCATGGGAGGCCTTACCTTCTTGTAGGAGGGAATGGGAGGTGGGTTTGGGGGGA
Source organism: Peromyscus melanophrys (assembly GCA_902168415.1). Lineage (NCBI taxonomy): Eukaryota > Metazoa > Chordata > Mammalia > Rodentia > Cricetidae > Peromyscus > Peromyscus melanophrys. Next base: position 10,276 of record CABHPR010151042.1, on the reverse strand, counting down.
GGCTAGAAGGACGGGAAGGGGAAGAGCATGATCTGTGATTGGTATGTAAAATGAATTAAAAAATTCTTAATAAAAAAAATCACTATGAAAACACACCCTTTAGTATTCCTGTGGAAGGTTTATGGAGGAAGGAAGACTCACTTGGGATGTGGGTGGCTCCAGGGTAGCTTGGGGTCCCAGAGTGACAAAAGCAGGAAGTGAACTTAGTGACATCATTCATCTCTCCCTGCTTCCTGACTATGGGTCACTATGATGACACCCTTTCACTTAGGCTTCTCTACCATGATGCACGATACCCTTGAACTGTGAGCCATGGTAATCCATTCCTTAAGTTGTTTTCATCAGGGAATTTATCACAGTAAGAAAAGTAACTAGTTCAGTTGTCTCTGTACATTTTCCCATCATGGTCTTGACCTCCCTTGCTCATATAATCCCTCTTCCTTCTCTTAGACTAGACTCCTGGAGCTTGACATGGTGCATGTAGATCTCTGCATCTGCTTCCATCAATTACTGGATGAAGGCTCTATGATGATCATTAGGGTATTCACCAATCTGTTACCAGGGTAGGCCAGTTCAGGGCCCTCACCACTGTTGCTGGTAGTCTAATCTGGGGTCATCCTTGTGGATACCCAGGAATTTCCCTAGCACCAGGTTTCTCCCTTACCCCATAATGTCTCCCTCTATCAAGATATCTCTTTCATTGCTCTCCCACTCTGTCCCTCCCGCAGCTCAACCACCCCATTCCCTCATGTTCTCATCCCCCATCCCCTACCCTCTATTGCCCCCTCATCCCCAGTTTACTCATCAGATCTCCTCTGTTTCCACTACCTGGGTCAGTTTGAGGTGCCCAGTGGTATCAGGATCTATCCCTGGTGCATGAGCTGGTTTCTGGATCCCATTACCTATGGTTGGACACCTTGCTCACCCCTGATAAAGTTGGGGAGGGGCTTGGTCCTATCTTAACTGAATGTACCAGACTTAGCTGCCCCCCCCATTGGAGAACTTACCCTGTTGGAGGAGGGGCTGAGGGATGAAGGGGTACATTGGGTGGGGAGGAGGGATAAGAGGTAGGTCTGTGGTTGGTATGTAAAATGAGTAAAAAAAAAATTAATAAAAAAACTGTAGGAGAAAAATGCTAGTATCAAAAGAGACATTAAATTGGGTCTAAATCAAAAAAAAAGAAAGAAAGAAAAAAAAGAAAGAAAGAAAGGAAAGGAAAAGAAAAAGAAAAAGAAAAGTAACTAGTAACAGAAATTTGGGACTGAGAGATGAGCCATTGCTGTGATAAGTCTGGCTGCGTGCTCCTGATTTCCATGAAGGATCTTGAAGTGCTTGAAACTCTGGGCTAGAAAAGCACTGGGATGCGTCAAGAAGTTTAATGGACAGTTTGCTGAGAACCTGGAAGTCCAGAATCCTGAAGGAAAGGTAGAGAGGACAGACCTGGATCGTGCTGCTTCAGGAACTGTGGGAATCACTCATGGTATATTCTGTCAAAGAATCCGCTTGCATTCTGCTTCTGTCCGGAGAACTTGAGTAAAGCTGAGTTCAAAGTGAAGAAATAATTTATTCGGCGGCAGAAATTTCAGTACCGGACAACATTTTGGCTGCACCGTGGTTACCGCTCACTTCTCTGATTTAGAGGCCCAGGGAGATGGAGCCAAAAACGGAAGACAAGTATAATACAATTGTACGGTCGGTGGGGGAAAGGACAGAGCTCAAAGTCTCAGACAAAGCAGGTGTGAACTGTCAAGCGAGCTGTACTGAAACTAGCGGTAGTTGTTAAAAAGATCAGCCTTTTACACAGAAATCTAGTACCTGACATTGACACTGGGACATGGGGAAATTACCCTGAGATAAGAACCAATGCATAAATGGCTCCAGATTTTGAAAATTAAAATTTATTTCATAGAGAGTCAGAACTGAGAATAATGCTGAAAGGTTCCATACTAAAAAATAGAGGCTTAGGAAAATTATATGACAGATTCTGCCAACAAGGCGTATGGAAACTGCCTTAACTGTGGTCCAGAGTTCATCTTTAGTTGACAGTAGAACTTGGCAGCATCATCCACACGGTACTGGTTTTGAGAGTATGAAAGGTGCAAAACGAGATGATCATGGGATATCGTGTAAAGACTCCAGAGGGCCATGAAAGCCAAGCAATTCATGGCATTGTTGGATTCCTTGAAAAGAGGATCTCGGAAGACATGGTGTCAAACAAAGCTCAGGGGTGAGGCATAATTTGCAGTGGAGAGTCCAGGATGTTGGTACACCAGGACCATGAGACATCCACCGAGGAGAGGAATAGGCATGAAATGGAGCTGATCCAACAGAACACTTGCGTGTGTTGCAGCCAGCAAAGTTGGAGTGATAAGGTTTCCAAAGCCTGTTGAGGCCAGGTGATTTTATCAAAAGCCCAAGGTGCTGGACATGGAACTGCCAGACCTGTTGTTTGACCCTGTTGGGTTTTGTTTCTGCATTGGCCCAATCTTTTCTCATTACTCACGTGCTTTTCCCTTTAGGAATAAGAATGCTTATCCTGCGCATGGCAAACATGTAGCTTGCTTCTTATTTTGACAGGAGCTCAGAGTATAATGTTTATGTGTCTCACAAAACAGTTTGGCTTTTTAAGAATGTTGGGGCTGTTAAAGACTATCATGGCTTTTATAGATGGGTTCAATGCATGTTGTATTACGAAATGAAAACAGAATTTTCGATGCTAAGGATTGAATTTTATGGTTTTAAGCTATGTCATTGGGTGTCAAGTTGACAAAAGTAAATTTGTCAGAATTAATCTTAATTGTTAACTTAACAGGATTGCTAATCACCATAGAAGCATACTCTGAGTGTATTTGTAAGGGGGTTTCTAAATGCTTAACTGAGGAAGGAAGACATATCTGGAATGCAGATAACGCCATACCATAGGGTGGAGACTGAGCCTTAACAAAAAGGAAGAAGTGAACTGAGGACCATTAGTCATCACTTTCTGCTTCCTGACTTTGGAAGAATGTGACCAACTGCCTCAAAATTTTGGCACCATGACTTCACTTACATAATGGATACTTACATACTTCCTTTTTTATATAATACTTTTTTAATGATTGAGAATTTCATATTGCATTCAATGTATTTTGATCATATTCACACATGACTCTTTCCCCTAGCTCTTCCCCCCTTCCCACCCTCTATCAACTTTTTGTTCTTCTTTTATGTTTTTGTAACCCACTAAGTCTAATTTGTGCTGCCCAAATACTACACTCATGATTGTGGGGCATTCTCCTGGAGTATGATTGAGTTACCAAGGGCTACACCCTTAAAGAAAACTGACTCCTAACCACCAGAAGCCATCAACTATCAATAGCTCTTCAGCTAGGTGTGGGGGTTCATGAGTCCCTCTGTACTCCGTGCTGGAATACTGACTGGTTTGATGTTGTGTGGGTCTTACACAAGCAAACACAGCTACTGTGAGTTCATGAGTGCAATAGTCCTAT
>CABHPR010151041.1:0-12158 GCA_902168415.1 Peromyscus melanophrys | reverse complement strand
TGTGTGTGTGTGTGTGTGTGTGTGTGTGTGTGTGTGTGTGTGTGTCAATGTTATGCTGTTTTTTATAACCATAACACTCTAATACAACATGAAATGTAACATAGTGAAACCTCCAGTAATTGTTTATTTTTCTGACTTGTTTTAGCTATCGTGTGTGTGTGTGTGTGTGTGTGTGTGTGTGTGTGTGTGTGTGTTTCCACATGAAACTGAAAATTTCCCATTAAAGATCTGTGAAGAATCGTGTTGGAATTATGATGAGGATTGCATTGAATCTACCTGTAAATTGCTTTTGGTAGGATGGCCATTTTTATTGATCCACGAGGAGGGGAGATCTTTCTATCTTCTGATATCTTCTTCAATTTCTTTCTTTGATATCTTAAAAATTTTATTATACAAGACTTTCACTTGTTTGATTCAGCCTGCTACCTCCCTGGCCAAAGTCTTAACTTGGTATTTTCATTTCTATGCTTCAATATTCCTCCTATTTTATCCTATCAACTCTATATGCATATAAGCCACAGGCTGAATATATCTCACTTCTATATGTACTTATGAAAAATTTTGAGAAATGTGCAAGGAAGAAATTTGTGTTTTTGCCTATGCATTGAGTTTAGAACCAATGCAGTCTTGTAGAAGGTTTCCAACTTTAAGTTACATAGTATCTTGTACAAACACTGTCATCACCTTGTCCTGACTTGGTCTTTGCCACCTCCTGTTTCTCCATCTCTCCCTTAGAATTTCCCCATGTAGCTTTGGTCCCTGCATCCCCAGTTAATTTCTTCTAATTAGCACAACCTTATATTTGAATTTCCTTTTCAGAATTTGCCCTTCCCGGCACATACTGGTTGCACTATTCAGTTTTGAAGTTGGATGGTTTATGCTTTTTATTTTCACCCTCTTTATAATTCTCCTATGCTTCCTTCTTCTGGCCTGCGTTGGATGGTAAGAACATTACATACTCCTATGGCCACACTGTCTGCCGCTGTCCTCTGATCCTGAGGTGGTAACTTCTCCTTCATCACCAGAGAGTGTGGTCCTCACTAGGTTGGTCCCTACTTTCTGAGGCTGAGGCTCCAAGGTGGCTGGTCAAGCTTTTGTGGGAAGCCTGTTCAAATGACCAAAGGTTCATGGCAGTGCTGAGGAAAATGGAGACTCCCATGTCAAATATTTTAGAATGGTGATCATGATTATGAGCTCTAGAGATGGACAAATTCCTGTCCAAATACAACTGTTACCGATTTTAAATGGCTGGAGTGAAGTAAATTTGTGTAGATTCAAAACATCTTAATCTTCAATGATAGCACTTAATTGATAGTTGTTATGGGAATGCAAGTGAATCAACATGTGTAAATTGCTCAAGGAAAATCTTACCATGCACTAAGTATGCCTGAAAAGTAAGTTACTATAACATGTATATTAGCAATGATGCCAGTCTGACAAGCTTAGTATTTCCCATAACTCTTCATTGAATCTATTTTAAGTTCCATATCCTGCATCAGTCTTTTGGGAAATAGAACCAATTAGACAAGACAGCTCCAAGAAGCACAAAGTCAAACTTCAAAAGTTAAAAAGAAGTAGTCAAATGAATGAAGCCAGAGTATTTCATTGTTGTTCCACCCACCCACACCCTCTTAAACCAGCCAAGCTTTCCCTGTGGATGTAGTTCCAGATGTGTAGATTAATATGGAATTCAGCAGGTAACTTAGATGGAAGGATACAAAGGGGACACCAGTATGAACAGTGTGTCTAAGGAGCTGGAGGTTAGTGGGGAGGGAACTCCACTTTCTGACTCTGAGGTCAGAGTACTGTGAGGAAATGAGGAACTCCTCAGGAGTTCTGAGGAGATGATGTGTCACCCATATCCTCAGTGGGGAAGGCTTTAGAGATAAGAGAAGCATGAAAAAGCAAGGACAGATTCGAAGAACAGAACATTTGCATGCTTAGGTCACCAACAACGTTTATGGTTTTGACAGTGACCCAATCTAATCAAACTGACTGCTGTGCCTGGTAGAGGTAATTGCACATGAGTTACATACAGAGATCTTCACCAATGCCTTTTGAGTTTAATTTTCCTCTTCATTTTCAAGTGATTTGTTTATTTATATATTTATGTGTGGGCATGTGAACCATGGTGTACATGTGGAAGTCTGAGGACAACTTTTGGGAACTGGATTTTTTTTTCTACCCTGTGGATCACAGGGACTATACTCAGGTCCACAAGCTTAGTGGTAAGTAAGCACCTTTACCTTCTGAGCTAGCTCAGTGGTCCTTAAGTGTCATTCTCTAAGACTACTTCATGTTCTCACCTACCTTTGGGATTTAAATAGCCAATGTCAAGGCCAGTATTTCACACAAAACAGAAAAATTTCAGCTGTCCGTAAGGACAAATTTCATACAAGTGACACACATGATAGTCAAGAACAGATTTTTATGTTATTAAAATATTTTGAAAAATTCAAATTGCTCATATTGGTATGCTTGTTGGAACACTGACAGATGTTTAGACTATTTACACAGTTCTTCATTAAAATTGCTAATTTTATTACAATGAATTCAAATTTAAATAATTTTTAAATACTTCCTGAAAACAGGTCATTTAATTTTCAAAGTAAAATGTTACTTCTTTTGTGATATTATTGTTCAATAATCTATGTGTCCTGAGAAGCACTTTATGTGGGAGGTACTATAAAACTGATGCAGTATTTTACTGCTAGTCTGTCCTTCACTGTGCAATCTTTTAAGTGATGGAACCAGAAACAGTAGGCCTACTGTCAAAGAATCCCAACCAACAGGATAAATGCTAAAAACTGACCAAAGCAGTCAAGCCTTTGATTTTTCAATGTCAGCAAAGATATTAGATCTCAGGGAACCAGGGACATTTCCTATTCACAGAAACGTCTGGTCATGAATCTGGGATGTAAGTGCTCATCATAAATCTGAAGTTCAAGGACAAGGCCTGGGCATTTTCAGTACAGAGGTAATAAGGCCATAGAACTGGATGAGAGGAGCAAGGATAGAGATCTATTTCATTCAGTTTTCTGCTGGCCTGTTAACATATATTAATTGTGCTTATTGATTAGGTTCAGTGTGATATTTCTCTAATGCACACAACATGTCGTGATCAAATCTTATCTCTCTTCTCCCTTGCTTCATAACAACTACTGAGTCAATCCTTTTCTACCTTCCATATGTGTGGACATGCACTGCATGTCTCTGTGTCTCATGCATTTCCATTAAAACAATGTCACATTTCCCACTGTTACAGTCATGAACTAACCCTTTGAAACTGCAAGAAAGTCCCCAGTTAAATGCTATATTTTATAATTGGCTTTGGTCATGGTGTCTCTTCACAGAACTAGAACAGTAACTGAGATAGGGGAAATGCAAGTCAACAGTCTAGTCATGGAAAGGAAACATCAGTGCAAAGAGGAAACAAACAAACACCCCTTGTAGTAAGGACAGCAAAGTTTGAGAAGCCATGAGCATCTAGGAAGATTTGCTTTTCAAAAGCAGCCTGGACACTGTGTTTAGAGTAGAAAAGTGTTAATAAACTAGGAATGCTATTCTTTTTTTTTGCAGTAGAATATGAGAATCTGAAATGAGCTAATTTAAAATGACTTAGATCCTGCTTTGCTTCTATAATTTCATTAGGACAGACTAAGATTATAGCTAATTCAACAAATGCAATATTTTTGGACAAAACAAAATATGTTGGTTTCAAAAGGCCACTAGCTATATTTGGTCATTCAAAGTAACTATGCAGTTGTTTTAATTTTTTGGGAAAAATATTCTTTTGGCAATCTCAATAAGCAATCTAGCCAAGTAAGTTGAATTTGGCTTGAGACTATGACCTGATGAGCTAACTCTGTACTCTTTTTAGCTGGGCATGTAAAGGCTGATTTGGTTAAGTCTCTTCCCAATCAGATACAATAATAATAATGATAATAATAATAATAATAATAATAATAATAATAATAATAATAATAAACCTTTTCCAAGATATATAAAGATCCCAAGAAATTTTCCAGTACAAGAAGCAAATTTAATTGCCTTTGTCTGTCTTCTGGTTTTCTTTTTGTCGCTGTAATGAAAAAGCTGACTAAAAGGCACTTAGGGAAGGGAAGGATTTATTTAGCTTAACTTACAGGTCACAGTCCATTATTAAAGGAAGTCAGACTAGGAATTCAAATGGAACTAAAATGTAGAAACCATGGAGGAACACTGCTTGCTGGCTGGCTCTCTGGTTCAATTTCTGACTTCCTCAGGCTTAACTAACTTTCCTGTACATCCTAGGATTACGTGAGTTGTAGCTGGAGAATTTCTCTCCAGCTCCCGCCAAGTCCCGCCAGTCCCGGAGCCTATTTATAAAATAAACACACAAACTCTTACATTATTTAAACTGCTTGGCCATTAGCTCAGGCCTATCATTGTCTATCTCTTACTCTTATATTTAGCCCTTTTTTATTAATCTATACTTTGTCACGTGGCTCGTGGCTTACTGGTACCTTACACCTTGCTTGTCCTGGCGGCAGCTCTAGCCAGTCTCCTCCTCTGCCTTCCTGTACCCTCCATTCTCCTCTCTGTTAGTCCCGCCTATACTTCTTGTCTGGCTACCAGCCAATCATTGTTTATTTATACAGAGCATTATCCACAGCACCGAGTAGGGATGGTGTTACCCATATGGGTTGTTTCCTCCTCCATTAGTTAATAATCACTACTATCCCCTGCCAACAAGCCCACAGGCCAACCTGATCTAGGCAATTCTTCAATGAAGACTTTCCTCTCACATGACTCTAGACTGTATCAAGTTGGTAATCAAAGCTAACAAGGACAGTCGCTGAAGATATTCATAGGGTAAGCAACTGTGCCAGTTCAGATCTTTATACTCTTGGAAGTAGGAAATAATGTGAAATACAATGAAACCTTCTTTGTTACTCTGATTTTTTTTTTTTTACTGTTTTTGATGGCCAATGTAGAAAGAGAAGGAGCATGAAACACAAGAGGCCTTGAATGAATCCATGAGTAGTGACATCAAGTTTCTATTTCTATATATAGGCTTTATTTTTTTTCTTCATGTGTAGTTATACTATATTGATTTATTTAGTCCATTTTGTAAAAATTCACTGAGTATCGATTTAAGACATCAGTGGTATTCAAGGCAGATTAGGTCTACATATGAGAGTGTACCAATCTACACGGCCTCACCACTCCCTTTTAAAGAGTAAAGGCAGAGTTTTAAAATAAATTCATACATGAACAAATTTCAGATTACAAAACTATTTTATGTGCATTTATGTAAATCTACTCCATGCTATTAAACAAACCCCACAATGCATTATTTTTATTTTGACATTTTTTTTTACTGCTATAGGAGCTAACTTGCTTGAGATTATTTAATTTGATTTACAATACTATATTAATTTGGTAGGTTTGAAAGTACTCTTACTGTATATCATTCTGGGATGTCATTTAATACCAGAATTACCAGATTAAATAACTCTTCCTGTTTATATTTTAGGGAAATAAGCATAGCTAAGAAAAAAGTGGACTGTGTTCTCTAAATCATTCTTTGAAACATAATCACTGATTTATTTGTCTGTTCACTAATTAATTGATTTGCTGTATTGGAGATTGAAGCCAAGACCTCGTGCCTGTTAGCGCGAGCACTCTATCACTAAGCCAAACCTCAGCTCTAAACCATTATTAAAGAGTATCTTAGGAGCCACATGTGCAGCTCAGTGGCAGAGAGCTTGCCTAGCATGTAAGAGGCCTTCGGTTTAATCCCCAGCACCAGAAATATAGAATATTTTTTGTTTTATTAAAAAATTTAAATGTTAATGCTAACTATAGGGAGGAACTTATGACAAATATTTGGGAAAAATGAAAGAATTCTATGACAAACACAAAATACTAAGATCAGGGGAAAAAAAGCCAATGGATTATGTTTGGAACATAAAAGAGAGTACTTTGAGTAGTGTTACAATAGTGTTACTGGACACTTATCTGAAGAGGCATTAAATTAAAAGATGAGGTGGCATTTGTGGTAAACAAACAAACAAACAAACAAACCATGAACTTTATGGAAACAATAACCCAGAAGTATAGGTTAGAAAACTCTAGAAAGAGGGGCTGAAAAATCATAAAGACACTAAACCAAAAGTGATGTAAGTGGGCAGGAAACATATCTCATTGGCAAATTTCTTTTTCAGCTTGTACAGAGCCCTGCCTTCTGCCACTGGAACCACAGAAAAGAGCAATATTAGAATAAGAAAGAGACAAAGACTGCCCTCAGCTGGATGGACAATAGAGCTATAAGTAATACTGAGGCAATCAGACATGGACCATTTTCTAGGTCTTCATTGTGTGCTTAGCAAGGAGTATATGGATGTGGTTAGTGTTAATTGTCAATCAATGTGCCAGGACTTAGATTCACCTAGAAGATGCTAGAATCACCTCCAGACACATCTGTGAGGGGTTACCTAGTGTGAGAAGAGTCACTTATTTTAGGTGATATCATCCCCAAGATGGGATTCTGTGCTGTATAAAATTGATGATGTGTACTGAGTGTGCTTTCATCACTCTCTGTTTCCTGGTTGTGGATGTGAGATGACATCCAGCATCCTGCTGTCTTGACTTCTGTGGGAGAATAGACTGTCCCCTTGAACTGTGAGCTGAAATAAACCCTTTCTCCTTTGAGTTGTTTTTGTCACAAAAACAAGAAAAGAAACTTACTAAAAGTGTTATCTGGATATTGACACGTAAAGATTTTAGGCAAAAATAAGGTTTAAGTTTTAACATTATCATTGTAATGGTGAATGGGCTGTAAATGACTAAGAGGGGCAGCAAGGAAACCAACATGAAGGCAAACACTTTATGCTTTATGACAATTTGGACTCAATTAAAACTCTAATCTGGCATGAAACTAGTCAATTTATGATGTTTGTATTTCTAAAGTAGAGTAAGAAGGGACTTGTGAATGAGGTTTCTGTGGAAGAAACTGTAATTCATACAAGAATTCCTTGAGCAGAGGGTTGCTTGGTGTGTCATTTACTTAGAAGAGGAAGGAAAGGGAAGTGGTTTTGAGAACAGTCATTGGGGGAGATCAACAACCTAGTTCATTAAACCCATAGATCTTCCAGGGAGAGACGATAGAGTAACTACAGCAAAGTCGGAGTTCTTAGATGTCTACGTTGGAAATAGAGACGTGACCACACAACACTGTAAATCTCTTAGCAAGCAGCGAGTTTGAGGGTAATTCTTAACTCACACGCTTTAGCTAAAAAAAAAAAAAAAAAAAAAAAAAAAAAAAAAAAAAAAAAAAAAAAGAACTAGGAAAGAGAACATCCATTCTAGTTTAAGTACAAGAACCCTCAGCAGAAAGTTAGATTATGCTGCTCTTGTCTTACCTGAGACACTTACTAGAAAACAGAGTGGTGCGGATGTAGCCAGGGCATCAGCTGTTTCAGGGACAAACGTAAAAATGACAGTTTTGGAGGTGGAGTGTGCTTTGCCTCAATTTTTTGTTATTTCCACGAGACAATTCTTCCAACAGCACTATATTCTCCGAGCTTTAAAATCATGGATTTTTTAATTAAGAAATTTTTTTTATTAATTTTACATACCAACCACAGATCCCCCTCTCATCCCTCCTCCTCCCCCACTAGCCTTCCCCCCTAGCCCACCCACCAGCCCATCCTCCGAAAAGGTAAAGCCTCCTATGGGGAGTCAGCAAAGGTACATTCAGATGAGGCAGGTCCAATCCCCTCCCCCTACATCAAGACTGTGCAAGGTGTCCTACCATAGGTAATGGGCTCCAAAAAGCCTAAGAGGGATGCATGGATCATGATGGGGAAAGCCATGGATATTTTATTGAATACCAGTCTGCTCCAAAAATATACACTCAGTAATTTGGGAGGGTGTCTGGATGGATGCCTCTCAAACTCCAGTCATAGCAGAAGTTCGTGGAGGGCTTGGTGACACAGAACGCTGAGTCCAAGGCTGGAACTCCTTGTTCAGGAGGGCTAAGGTGGGCCGTATAAGTGAGTTTTTATTTGTTTGTTATTGTTGTTTGGTTGTTTTTAAACAACCAGAATTGACTTTCCTAACATAAACTGAACAACATTGGCAATTAAATAAATTAAGAGGCAGACCCCTGTTTTTTTTTTGTGAAAATTTCTTTCTGTTTTTATCTTAGGCTATAAATAGTCAGTTTCTTCCATCCCTGAGTTCCCCATCTGTGGATTCAACCAACCATGGAAAAGTCAAATTACATCTATATGAAGCATGTTCAGACTCTTTCCTTGTCATTACTCCCTAAATAATGCAGAACAACAACTGTTTACACAGTGTTCACTTTATATTACATATCATAAATAGCCTTAAAACAACTTAAACCATTCAAGGCAGTGCAAAGCAAGCCTATTTAGAAGGACTTGATTATTTGGGGATTATGACATGAACATGCAAGGTTTCCTGGATCAAATCCCCGAGGATCCCATAGAATGACAGTAGATATATTTGATATACTATTTTCAGATAAGAAAAGGTGCACACTGCACTCTGCTACTGACGGTTCTTCTGCATAATGAGATGGATGACCGAATGAAATGCTCGTTTAGATCTTTGTTTTTGTTCTTCATCCTCTTTATTGTTCCCTTGTCCACAGTGTGTGTGTGTGTGTGTGTGTGTGTGTGTGTGTGTGTGTGTCTGTCTGTCTGTCTGTCTGTCTGTGTCTATGTGTCTGTAGGTTTACTGTTGCATATTTTGAACTTGCTACTATGTCCCTCAGAATGTCAATTTGTATCCAGGACAATAAATTCGAACATCTAACCACATCTGTAATGAGGTTGGGAATGGGAATAATCTGCTAGAACCCTGGACCAGAAGGTAAGAATAAAAGAATTTCCATGAAATGTTCTCAGAGAGCTACACCACTATTTTCCATTTTTCATAAAACAGTTATTGAGGAGTAACAATCCTTGTGTTAGGCCCCAAGGAGAAATAACTAACTCACACATCTGGGCTGAGATCCCTTCTAATATTTTCTCCATAATCATTTTGTTGGCATAATTAAAACATAGTCAAAATAATATTCTTAGGTATTAGATATCAAAGAAAATGAATGAGAATAAAATATACTTTTGGCTAGGGAAAACAGTTCAGAGCTAAAATAATTTCCTGTGCTCCCTCTTCATTTCATGCATAGCCACGGGCAAGGCATTCCCAATAAAGCATTTCTATTCCCACAACAGGCTGTAACTTCCTCTGGCATGGCATAAACTCCATTTTGTGTGTGCTAGGCTATACTATTTTCCAAAGCTCAAGCTAATTATTTGAGATTTATCTGTGTGGAAACAGGGATTAAGCAAGCAAGGGAAATGAGGAAATGTTATTTAGTGGCTCTGTTTAACAAAGGATAATGAAAACAAGGTTACACAAAATGAAATCTTTCCTGAAATAAATACCTAGCTAGTGAAGGGGAGTGTTCTGTTGGTGATTTTCTCTGCTCTCCCATAGATAGCTGCTGATAACAGAGATAGAACAGACATGCTTGCCTTCAAGCCAAGAGCAGGAACTACATTATACTTATCTCTTTGACAAACTTGTTACTAAACTTCCTTGTTCTTATTTGTCCTTAATCCTAAGAATGTTTGCCCAGAAAAAGGGAAAAGAAAAACACCCTCTTTATGATATGATCATTTTTCATGGAAAGCACATTATTTAAAATAATATTATTAGCCTCCAAATTATTTTTCATAATTAATTGGTTCCCCCCTTAAAGCCCTAATTTTACTTTTCTCAATGTTTTACCCCAGAATTGGTTGTTTTCCTGTTATTTCCTAATTGCACATTGTACCCTGCTCCAATTTTCATAATCACAATTATTTCATCTGAGGGAAAATAGTCTCCAGTTATTTTATATCCTTTAGTGTAGAGTTTTAATTTCCTCAAATTGCAATCTTACTATTTATCTTTTTCTTCATAGACTTATTTGCAAAATTTGTTTACTGTTATGACCCAAATCTTTCCAAAATGAGATAAAAATAAAAGTGTTGCATCATATTCATCTATTATTTATTTGGATGACAGGATTTTGTAATACATCAAGATAAAAACAATATCTGTGAATTTGTTTGGGTTAAAGCAAATGAGCCCATTGTTGGAGCTTAATTAGCATTAGCGTCTGACTTTCTTTACCACATTCCTACTAGAAAAGCCAATTCTTCAGAGTGGAGTCAGCTACTTTAGGTTTTGAAAGGTGGGTCTGCAGGCACTGCCTGAGAGCTGGGGCAGAATGGAATTATCCTTACCTAGGGCAGCCTTCCTCCTTGCTGAAGCCACAGCCCTGACTTGCAGCTATGGCTCCAATGGGTCTGAATATGTGGGTAGGCTCCTCTGACCCCCAGGTGTTTATGTGGCCTTTCCAAGTGACTTAGCCTACATTGGGTATCCTGTGACTCTCCATGGTAATTGCTCATCTCTCATAATTTTCTTGAGTTGATGCTGCATTGAGGAATAAAAAGACAAAGAACTTTCTTTTTGGAGTAGTTTGACCAAGAGCAAGCCGCATTGTGTGTGGTCCCTTTGAATGGTAGCTATGCTAGGCTTCTTGCCTCCTGCAATGTTAGCTGTTCCAACACACTCTGTGAAATGATGCACTTAAACCTCTGATGACAGCTAATGTTTCTCTTCCCCTTAAGTTGTTTCTGTCAGATACATCGGGTCCCAGGGATGATAAAAGTAGCACATCTCTGCTTCTTTGGCCAAAATGACAAAATCTGATCTCCTGAGATGGGATCCTTCACTCCACTCTCCATTTCATTGTCGTGGCTCACCTCTATCTTTCCTATCTTGGAAGATTAGAAGCAATGACTGTTATACCCAGATGCCATTCAGCCAATAGACACTGCTTTGAATTGATTAAATTATCCCCTTGATTTATTTTTGTTTTAATTTTGTTTCCTTGGCAGGCTCCATTGACATATAGTGGATTTTAATGATGCAAGTTAAGCCAAAATGGAGTTCAAAAACTATGTCTGTTTCTCAGAAATTCACAATTTTTGTGAAGCATACAAACGTGCAAATAAACACTTACAAAAGATGATGAAAGACCCTAAAGCTGGAATCTCCACAGAATCCTTAGCAACCTGTAACTCCTCACACAACAGTGATAACCTGCATTTCTGCCTTAGGTCAGGCTTCTCTTATCTGGGACCTAATACTGCACAACTGTGCACCACTCCTAATCTCTGTGCCCCTCCCTTCCCTCGGTACCCTCCATGCCCTCTGTACCCCTCCATGTCCTCTGTACCCCACCTCATCTTCTTTACCTTTTCTGCCCTCTGCCCACTCCCCATTCTCTGTACCCTCCCTTCTCTCTGTACCCCTCCACATTCTCTATCCCCTTCCCTGCCCTCTCTTATCCATCTAGTTTAAAAATCACTCTCTGTCTATATTGTGCCATGGTGTTTTTCATTGGCTTTGATAAGTATCATTTTCACTACATTGTGGTCATTATCCCCTGCCCTGGTCTCACCTTGAGTAGTATGGCAATGTAAAACCCCTGTGGAAATAAACAACATAAAACTCTTAACCCATACCATGTCCACAGTTGTATTCTATGGGAATTAATAATTCTACCATAATAATAAAACTTTAATATCCTTAAAAATTACATTGGAAACAATTCTTGTGAATTTTACTTGGGAAATAGCTACAAAATAAGGTACAGGAAGCATAAAGTTTTTGGTAAATATTTACAAATTTGAATATACTCGTTTTTATTTACAAGGAAGTCTTATAAAAATTGAACAGTGTTTAAAGACTGGAAGAAGATTTGAACAATACAAATATCAAACAAAAATCAATCTCTAGAATAAAAAGAAAGAGCATATTGATGTGAGAAATTTAGAGACTAATTAAATAGCAAACGTAGCAACAGAAATACAAGAAGGAAAAAATTAACTAACAAAATAATATGAAAAATATTCCACCTCTCTACTAATATATGAAATTGCATTGAAATACATTTAATTCTAGTATAAGCTCATTAAATTGACAAGATGGTTCTATGTTTTAAAATACTGATTTGAGGGGGGAAGGTAGAGTAAATGAAACATATATAATTGGTGTACTTACTTGGAGACCAATTTGGAAGT
>CABHPR010151040.1:0-24108 GCA_902168415.1 Peromyscus melanophrys | reverse complement strand
CACACACACACACACACACACACACACACACACACACACACACACACACGTGCGCGCGCGCTAAAACAAACAACAGGTACTCAGTAAAGAAGAGTTTTAAATAAATTTAAAATATATAAGTTAATTGCTTTCTGACTCAATACCTAGAAGCTTAAGGAAAACTTAGGCTTCTTTGTGCTACCCAAGTATTTTATCTTGTTAATTAATTGAACAATCTGCTTTTTAAAAATGATTTACTATTAATTATACACACACACACACACACACACACGTATCTGTGTGTAGGTATGTTCATGTGAGTATAGGTGTTCAAAGGAGGCCACAAGAGGGCAGTGGATCCTGTGGGGGCTGTGGTTACGGCAGTTAAGAGCTGCCTAACATGGGATCTCTAGGAGAGCATCAGTTCTCTTTGCTGCTGAACCATGTCCCCAGCCTTAACTGTCAGCTGTTGTGAGAGAGGGGCTTACTATGCAGCCCAGGCTGACCTTAAACTCACGATCCTCTTTGCCCCCACCCCCTGAGTTCTGGGATTACAGGTATGCACCACTGCACCTGATTTTTATGTTTATAATTATTGGAAGAAGATTTTGTGATGCTTCCCAGCTTGATCTCAAAGCGGTGGACTTAGGTGAACCTTCTGTCTCAAGTATTTTAAAGTAAAATATCCATATTATATTAGTTACTATTCTATTGCTATGAAGAGATACCATGACCAAGACAGCTTACAAAAGAAAGCACTTAATTGGGGGCTTACTTACGGTTTCAGAGGTAACCCTGAAGGTCATGGTGGCAGCATGGAGGCAGGCAGGCAGGCATGGTGCTGGAGCTATAGCTTAAGAGCTCACATTTTATTTGCAAGGTGGAGGCGGAGAGACTGGGCTTTTGAAACCTCCAGTGACACACCTCCTCCAACAAGGCCACACCTCCTAATCCTTCCTAAACAGTCCTCCAAATGGGAATCAAGCCCATTGGGGGCCATTTTCATTTAAACCACCACACACAGCTCGAAATGTGTTCTAGTGAAAAATGAATAATTCCTCCAATATACTTGAAATTTAGGATCATCGATACAGAGTAGTTTGCTGCAGTATATTTAAGCAACTTATTCCTAGGAAGATGTTTTGTAAAATAATCACCTTTCTGTCGATCTATAGTGGAGAATGCTGGGCTCTTGCATGGTTTAAAAACTATTTTCCCAGCGTGTATCTAGACCCCTCCAGACCTTTTTTCCTCCACTCCTGGCTGGGTTAATATCCAGAGCCCTGCCTTTGTGCATGGCCTCGGAGGTGAGAAATTGATATGTGTCATAATGATGGCTTGCTCTTACATTAATATTTTCCATCCTTTCAACTGGATACACTTAAGCCTTTTATCGCCTGAGTAAAAACAGGATGAAACAAAGGTGAGAAGCGTTGGCCCGGAAGTGAGAGGAAACCTGCAAAGCCAGTCACTGAGAAAAGGCTCCTCTACACAGGTCCAGAAGCTCACGGCCATATGCCTTTCTGGAACTTTCCCAAGACAGTCAGAGGATCAAAATTATCTTTTTGTGGCCATTATGCAGTGTCACATCTTACAGAGCCAAAGGAATAAATCGCAGACATGCAGAACACACACCCCTTCAGCCTCTCTCAGGCAGGCTGTCAACGATGCAGTATTAATGTGCAAATCCGAAAGGGCAGCCAGAGCCTGAAGACTTTTTCTGCTTCACTGTTCCTTACTGTCCAGCCTCCTAGTACAGAGGGACGAGAAAGCCACAGCCGGGCCTTTGTCCTCCTCACAGCCTTCCCTAGGGAGGTACTTTTGAACCAGAAAAAGAAATAGAGGCAAGGAAGGACATAGAGGGAAGAGATGTCGTTGGACAAAGAGGGGGAAGGAAGCCATACATTCAGGAACTACCTAGTAAAGACACTGGCACAGAAATCTGACGACTACCGCCTGGCCTAACCGGTCACGTGCACACTCCCTGTGTGTCACCCCTTCTCAGCCCTCCTCTCTTGCCCTGCTTCTCTATGGTTTGTCCTCCACAGCTGAACGGTTCAGAGTTCTTTCCCTCTTAGAAACACCACGATTCCTGTCAAGTCACAGTTGAAACTTTTCAGAAAGGCTCTGGAGCTGTCATCTCTGCAGCTAAGGTCAACAATCTGTCATGTGCTGTGGCTTTTCCAACTGTCCGCTGGAGCCCCCCACCCAGATATCATGCAAGCACGTTGAAATGAATCCGTCCACAACCTCAGCATCTTCCCTCCGGAATGCAATGTGCCTTCCCTGGACTTTTGTCTTTTGTTTTCCTGACAAGCCATTTTCAGTTGTTCCCGTTATAAAGATTGAGATTTTATCTGATTCTTGCTTCCTCTATACTGTCTTGTGTGTTTGGTGATTACCAGGTGTCGAACACCTCAGACTGAGTGGAGGCGGCCCTCTAGACGCATACCAGGTGTGTGGGCTTGGATTCTAAGTGAAGCTTTGGATAGATTGGGTTGAGATGTTGATGGGACAGTTTATTGGGTAGTTGAGAGCCAGTGGAAAATACCAGTCTAGAGAACTAGAAACCAGAAGTTCTAGCACTTAGGAGATGGAGGCTAGGGGATCAAGAGTTAAAGGTCATTCTCAGCTACATATTGAGTGCGAGGCAAGCCAGGGCTACGCAAGATCCTATCGCACCCAACCCCCAAAACAACAACAACAACAAAGACCCACAAAACATGCATCATGTGTTAATTACTTATAAGAAAGCTTGGCATTGGTTATTTATTTTAATGCCCAAAATATTATTCTTATACAAGCTGTTTGAGCTGTTCTACTCTTTGCATTTCCACATAAATTTTGGTTGGAATCAGCTGGTTAACTCTATGAAAGTAAATTGCTGGAATTTTGGTTGAGATGAACCTGAACTATAGATTAATTCAGGGAGAGAAACTTGCTTAGCAACCTTGAGTCTTGTTTAGTTTATTTAGCTCTTCAGTTACTTTCTGCAATGCTTTGAAGTTTTCAGTGCATATGTCTTGTCTAATTTTCTCGAATTTATCTGTTAGCATTTTGTATCTGGTGCTATTGTAAGTGACAGTGCTTTAAATTTGTCATTGTATTTTACCGGTATGTGGAAATACAATTGGGTTTTTTTTTTTTTTTTGTATATTGACTTCATTTTAAACATTGATAAAAATTACTTCTTACTTTTATTAGCTTTCTGGCAATTTACATCAGATCTTCTACATTTACAATCATATAGCCTGAAAACTAGATTAATTCTGCTTATCCCTCTTGACTCTAGGTACATTTTTTTCTTGTTTTGTATTAAGTAGAATCTCCAGCTTAAGGTTAAATACAACTGGTGGTTACTTCATTTGTTGTCCAGTGCTGTAGCTGGCCGGTTGGGCCTCTAGCTGGCCAAGCAAGAGTTTGATACCCTGATCCTCCAGTTTCCACTTGTGGGGCGGCAGGGATCGTCATCGTTTGGAAAATCCCTATTTCCTAAGCTCTTTTCCTCTCACCACCCTCTAGACAGTGGTTCCCAACCTTCCTAATGCTGTGGCCCTTGAATACAGTTCCTCATGTTGTGCTGACCCCCAACCATAAAATTATTTTCATTGCTACTTCATAACTGTAATTTTGCTACTGTTGTAAATTGCAATGTAAATCACTGATATGCTGGATATCTGATATGCGACCCCTGTGAAACAGTCATTTGACCCCCAAAGGGGTCAAGACCCACAGGCTTAGAACCATTGCTCTAGAGACAAGAATGTTCAACTCTTGGCTGCTTCCCTACAGTACACATTCACACAACAGCAACAGCATTTCTTTGTTAATAATATCTACTTATTTTACTACAGGAAATGAGGATTTTCACTACTTGTACTTGCCTATTCACTCCCTCTCCCCTCTTTTCTTCCAACATAATTATGCCACAATTTTACTCATTCAATATTTAATGCTTATATTTTTGTGAACATGTTACTATTATTCAAAGTCAATCCACGTAGTATACTGTAATTATATACCCTTTACATTTTTTTATATCCACCTACTCCTCTTCTTTGGCCTTGAGCTTCTAATCTCCTTGCCTCCACCTCTCAAGGGCTAGAATAACAGGCACATACCATCATATTCAGCTTATATTTATGATAAAATTTTCATTGAATTGTTTTTGTGTTTGCCTAGAGTCTTATTTCTAAGCTTTTAAATTTTATTTGTTATTACTTTGTATGTGCATGACTGGGGGTGGGGTGTGCCATAGCACACATTTAGAGGTCAGAGGACAAGTCTGTGGAGTCATTTCTCCCCTTTCACCCTACCGTGGGTTTCAGGGATTCAACTCGGGTGGTCAGGCTTGCAGGGTAAGCACCCTTCCCCTCTGAGCCATCTTGCCAGCCCATCATTCCTAAGCTTCTGGGTAGATATTGCTTCTTCCTATGGTCGGATCTATCTTTTTCTATTGATTTCACCTTTGTTTTACACATATGCTTCTGAAGTCCTGTTTTTCTTCATGTTTGGATATGGTCTAGTTGCACGGCTGTCTTTGTCTTCCTGAGCAATCCCAAGATCACTGTCATTTGGGATTTCCCTTCATTTCTTAAATAGTTCCACATTTTGAGTTTCCCATTTTCTTGTTCTCACCTTATGTCTGTTTTCTTAGTTTCTTGTTTTTGTTTTTTTCTTGTTATGATAAGACACCCTCCAGTGTCTTCTTAAGAGAGGATATAGTGACAGTCAATAGGCTATGCTTTTTTAAATGTATGTGTGTGCCTAGTAGCATATATATGTATATATAGTATTTTTGTTTTAGCCTCATAAGTTAGCTTGGCTTTAGGATATTATGTTACAAGTAATTTCTCCTAGATGTTTCCTTCCTCTTTCTCAGATTTCTGAAAGCTTTCTTCTTCTCTAGTTTCTGTAGTTGCCTTTGAGAAGTGACATGACATTCTGCTTCCTAGTCCTCCATTCATTTTAGATGCTTTTATGATCTTTTCTTTATTTCTAGTGATTGGACTTTCATCCTGATGTCTCCATATGTACGTGTTTTTACATATACTCAGTTTGATACTGTATTGGCCAGTTCAATCTGAAAATTTATTATTTAGTTCTGAATTTAAAATTTTTGTTTTGGTTGTTCTTCCTGTGTGTTTCCTTCCTGGAGTTCCTGGTGTGTGGCTATGGAGCCCGTCTACATTACTTGACTCTGAATATTGTTATTGCAGTTTCTTTTAACACCATTTCAGTAAGCAGCAGTGGTAAATATGTAATTTCAGGCCTCTGTGTTTAACTGCGATCCTCTATTCTCTTCTCAGATATCTCTATTGCAGACTCTCCCACCTACCACATTTTCTTCAGGATGTTTACAGAAAGTGGAAACAAAAGCAAGTAAATGAGAGTAGAGCAGGAGCAGGTGCAGGCCCTTTGGGCATATTATTTACCCTCTGTTCATTGTGAGGTTTATTCATTTCAGAGAACAGGGACAATAATGCCCACTTTCGCCATGAACAGAGGATGCTAAGCAGAGGAACATTGCTGGAAAGATACGTGGTAGCATATGAGTGTGAAAAATTAAAATTCTCAGAAAGGGACATAGACCCTCCTGGTGAATGCTTAATTAGAACTTCTTGTTTCTGCTTTTGATCAAAGGAAACAAAATAAAGCAAGAACCAGGTGAGATTAAGATAATCAGTGGAAAGGAAGACCACAAAGCAGCCTAGGCAGTGGGGTGGAGCAGATGCCTTTCAGGGGAGTGATGGCTGACAGACAGGATTTACACCCTGATACTGGGACTTACTGGGCCACCCATAAATGTCCTTGTCTGCAAAATGAGGAGGTGATACCTATTTTTTTCAGTTTTTTTTTTTTTTATAAGAAATAGACCTATAAGTGCCGAGGTAACAGCTCAGTAGGTAAAATACTTGCCATGCATACCTAAGAACCTGAATTGATAGCACCCAGGAAAAAGCCAGATGTGATGGTACACGCTTGTAATCCAAGCACTGGGGTGGTAGAGATGGGAGGATCTCTGGGATTGCAGGTAGCCAGTCTAGTCAAATCAGTGAGCTCCAGGTTCAATGAGAGACCCTGCCTCAGAAAATAAGGTGGAAGACAATTGAGGAAGACACAATGTTCACTTCTCACCTCCACCTGCACACAGATGGACACACACACACACACACACACACACACACACACACACACACCCCAAATCTAAAAATAAAATAAAAGAAATACACTTACAGAGGTAAAAATAAGTCCTTGGCACACAGTGGTCATTTAACAAATAGCAGTGATAGTTAGGTCTTGTGTCTCAAGAGCTGGCTTTCTGGGTTTTGCCTCATCCTATCATTTATGAGTCTTGTGATTCAAAGGCAAGTCACTCAAACTCTCTGGGCTTGTCTCCTTTTCTGTAAGATGATATAGTAACAGTAGCCACCTCAAAGGACAGTTATGAATATTAAATACGCCAGTCAATAGAAAAGTGTGTAGAATGGAGTTCTGGTGCATAATCACTGCATAATAAACATCAATTTATTGTTGTTAGCTACTAAACAACAAGACTATTTCAACTATGCACCAAGTCTTCATTTGGGGCACAAATAAAGCTGCAATTTAATCTGTGTACTCTGTGTCTGTTCAGGCTTCTATAACAAAATATTTTAGGCTGGGTATTTTATAAACAAGATAATTTTATTGTTCATAGTTCTTGAAGCTGGGTAGTTCAAGAGTGTGGCACCAGTAGATCTGGTGACGGATGAGGCCCCATTTCTCTCCAATGGTGCCTTCAATAACTTCTCAAAATATAGAAAGGTGGATGAGCTCCCCTAGGCCTCTTTAATGCAGAGACTGACCCCATTTAAGTGGCCTAAATTCTCATGACTTATTCTCTCCTTAGCTATCTCTCTGGAGATTAGACTTCATCTAAGTTAGGGTAATCACAGCATGTAGTCAATACATTGTGCATAATAATAATACAGATTATGTTTCCTGGTTCCAGGTGGCTCATTACCTAAAAGACTTTCAGTCCCAAGACCAGAGGCCCTTAAGCCAAGAGTGAAATAAAGGTATTTGAAGACATTCTGAACTGTGGTAGCTAATTTTATGTCAACTTATCACAAGCTAGAGTCATCAGAGAGAGAGGAACCTCAATTAAGAAAATGCCTCTATAAGACTGGGCTGTAGGCAAGCTTGTAGGGCATTGTCTTAATTAATGATTGATGGAGGAGGGCCCAGGACATTGTGGGTGGTGCCATCCCTAGGCTGGTGATCCTGGGTTCTATAAGAAAGTAGGCTGAGCAAGCCACATGGAGCAAGCCAGTAAGTAACACTCCTCCATGGCTTCTGCATCAGCTCCTGCCTCCAGGTTCCTGCCCTGCTTGAGTTCCTATCTTGACTTCCTTTAGTGATGAACAGCAATGCTGAAGTGTAAGTCAAACAAACCCTTTCCTCCCCAACTTGCTTTGGTCACGGTGTTTTATCACAGCAATAGTCACCGTAACTAAGACAAGCACTCTGGCTAAGTCCTGATTCTGATCCTGAAAAGTGATGGCAAAGTCCTAAATTGGGAAATAACTAAGGAAAGAAAGATAGGTTGCTCATAAGCAGCTCTCCAGAACTTTTGGGAATTTTCACATAGCTTCTGTCTTGGTTAGTATTCTGTTGCTGTGAAGAGAAACCATAACCAAAGCAACTTATAGAAGAAAACATCTAATTAGGGGCTTGCTTACAGATTCAGAGGGTTAGTCCATCATCATCATATAGGGGAGAGTGTTATGACAGGTGGGTAGACATGGTGCTGGGGAAGTAATTGAGAGCTCACATCCTGATCCTCAGGGAGAGAGAGAGAGACAGAGACAGAGAGAGAGAAACCCTGGGTCTGGCATAGGCTTTTGAAAATTCAAAGTCCACCTCAAGTGAGCCACATCTCCTAATTCTTTCCAAACAGTTCACCAACTGGGAACCAAGCATGCAAACAGATGAGCCTATGAGAGCTATTCTCATTCAAACCACCACATTCTGTTCTGTGGCTCTCACAGACTTGTAGCCATATGATTAAGTAATCTGCATTCAGTACAACTTCAAAAGTCCAAATAGTCTTTTCCAGTCTCAACACTGCTTAAAAGTCTAATGTTTCTTCTGAGACTTAAGGAAATCTCTTAACTGTAACCCCCTATAAAAAAAATCAAACAAACCAACCAACAAACAAAAGCAAAACAAAAATGGACCACATACTTCCAACATACTTTGGCACAGAATATACATTACCGTTCCAAAAGGGAGGAAAAGGGGCATAGGGAGGAAATGCTGGACTAGAGCAAGACCAAATCCCAGCAGGGCGAACTCCAAATTCTGCATCTCTGTGTCTGATGTCAAAGAGCTCTTCAGATCTCCAATTCCCTTCAGCTTTGTTGACTGCAGCACACTTGTCTATCTTGGGCCGGCTCTACACCACATCTACAACTGTCAGGTATCCCATGGCTCTGACATTTCCAACAGGTTTGGGTCTCCAATGCAAAGCAGGCTTCACCTTCACAGCTTCATACAACGACCTCTCTGGGCTTCCATTCAGGGATTTCCCTACCATATGCTTGGCCTAAGAGACTTCCCTTAACCTCAGAGAAAAACTCCACAACCCTCTTCCTGTATCCTTCTAACTCAGAACCACATGGCCGTAGCTGACAAGTTCTTCGGCTTGCTGGTGCTGGAACCTGGTCCCCTCCTTGAATTACATTTGCACAAAGCTTTCTGCCCTCGTTTAGGCTTAGGAGATGCACAGCCTTTTCCTTTCACAGGTTGGAGGATTAGCTGGGTGTGGTCTTACCCCGAGGACACCACTCCCTTTATTCCATTTAGCATCAGCCTTTTCTTTAACCTTCTCATCATCTTGAAGAAGACTTGGGTCCAACATTGCATTTTCCAGTGCTTCTTTTCTCCTCAAACTGTGCATTCTGCTATTTCTCTGTGGCCTGCTTGCTCCTTGTCCTTGTAGGTCTGCCTAGGACTGATGACAAATAACCATGCAACAGTCAGTCCCAGGCAATCCTGGCAGCTCCTCTGCCAATGCATTAGTTAAAAAACCCTTTAGTTTAGCTTCAGGCAGATTTTTAGATTAAGGGTAAAAAACAGCCACATTTTATTTTTTGCCAAAATATCGTAAGAATGGTCTCTGGGCCACTTGTTAATATTCTTGCTTCTGAAACCTTCTGAGCCAGGCCTGTATAGTCCAAATCTCCCTGAGCACTACTGTCTTCCATGGTCCTACTACTATGGTGGCCCATTAAGCCCCACTTAAAGCTTGTAACTACTTTTCTAATCCCAAGTCTCAAAGTCTTCCATATTTCACTAACAAGCAGCATGACCAGGCCTTTAATAGTAATAACCCAGTCCTGGTACCACCATCTGTCTTAGTGCTCTATTGCTGTGAAGAGAAACTATGACCAAGACAACCTACAAAAGAGAATGTTTAATTGGGGCTTGCTTATAGATTCAGAGGGTCAGTCCATCATCATCATGGAGTGGGGGAGTGGGGGTGTGGTGGCAGGCGGGCATGGTGCTGGAGAAGCAGCTGAGAGCTCACATCCTGATCTTCAAGCAGCAGGCAGAGAGCGAGGGGGGGGGGTTGTGTAGGGAGGGGTGGAGCTAACATGGACTTTTGAAAGTGACATACATCCTCCAACAAGGCCACATCTCCTAATCCTTTCCAAACAGTTTACCAACTGGGGACCAAGCATGTAAACGTATGAGTCTGTGGGGGCCATTCTCATTCAAACGACCACAGCTTCAGAAACCATTGCCTTACCATTCCATCGGCTACAAAAATGAGTAGCTACAACATTGATTGAACTTTGAAGTCACTCCTGAACCAGCTGCCTGCTCCCACCCAATGCCTAGGTTAACTAGTGATGCCTGTTGAGCTTTTGGTAGCCTGGACTCTACCCCATCTTGTCACCAGCACTGGGCTGCCTGGCACTGACGGCCTCATATCCTAGCATGGCTCCTAATGACTGAGAGGGCCATGGTGCTCAAACACTCTGTGACTAATTGTTGGAAGAATAACTTAATGTGGGAGGGGGCCGAATAGTGACTATGCCTGTGTTCGTATGGTGTCATACATCCTGTAATATAAATGTCCTGTCTAGTTAGCACTGTTTCTTCCTCCCCCACACTCTCACTGTAATGGTTTAGTGCTTATTTCTGTTATAACTGAGAACTTCTCAAAGGTGTGGGCTAATTTTTGTCATTGGTTGTATCTGAAGAGTGGATAAATGAACACATTCATCCAGATATTTGCTGAGCTGTAAGCAATGCTGTGGAGATACAGTAGAGCTTGAGACAGATGTGGTCTGTGATGTCACAGAGCTTCCCTTTTTAAAAATGAGACAACACATAGATGAGCAGCTGAACAAGCCCGATTCCAGAGGGTGATAAACCTCACAATCTGCCCATGATGCAAATGCACTTGGCACTTCCCCACAAGGAAAATCACTGTGTTCTTTGGCCCCATGTTCCATCTCTGTGCAGGAGGCCTCTCCAAAGGGAAGAAGGGTGGATCTAGACTGCTAACCAGCCCTCCAGCACGAGAGAAGCCGTAGCATGGGTTGACTGCTTTAGCTTGTCCCGCAACTTGCTGGCCAGTGGCTGGGGGTGACACACCATAAAACTCCCCAGGCTTTTTAACTGAGAGGTTTACAGGAGGGTCACAGCAAATCTGTGCCCTGTAGTTGGAAGTGTAAAGGTACAAATTCCAGATCATTTGAATTTGTAAGGAAATTTCCATACTCCTTCTACCTCCTTTTCTCTCTCCTTTACAATGAAATAGGAAAAGCAGTAAATTCATCATCACTCCCTGTAAGGAGAAAACTGGAAACCACCATCAACTGAGTTCTAGTAGTAGGAGCCCATTGCACTTGTAAAATATGTGTATATGCAGAAAAGTTATTTTTGAGTAATATAATAAATGCATTTTGACGATTTTACATGCCTGAATAATAAAAGAAAAACAAATGTAAGTGGCCTAAACCAAATTTGCACTTGATACGTGTAGGTGGCTCCCATGGAGATAACTACACAAAATGAAGGCGATATTTGGATCTCAGCATAATGTGTGTCGTCCAAAGGTAGAAATCGATCTTCGGCACATGTGCATGGACTCTGCATCCTATATTGGGTTTGTGTGTATGCCTGGGGTCGTGTGTTTTTACCCAGAGCCTGGGATGGAGAAGGGCTAAGAACCACACTGATTGGGGGTTCTGTGTTTCTACCCACAGCCTGGGATAGAGAGGTGTGTTGAGAAGTGAGGTGACTGGCAGAAGATAAGTGGATAGAGGAGAAGGTGAAGAGCATTAGTGCTCTCCTTCATTCTCAGTAAAAGGTCTTCATACACACTTTTGGAAAAACTTACGTTTTAGGAGTTTCCATAGTGGTGGTGACTTCTGGTCTTCTGTGATTAGTATTAAGTAGGTCACAAAAGGGACAAATAGCAAATGTCATTTGCTTCTCTGCACTGAGATTGCTTGGCTTTGTTTATGAGCCTTGTCCTGTAGACATTTGAGCTAAAGTGGGGGCAGAAATAAGAAAGGTGTGATAATAACATTCTCACTAGTGTGACCAAATGCCTGGCATAAAGGAAGAAGGCTTTTCCTTGGTGTAAAGTGTCACAGTGCTCCACCGTGGGAAGGGCATGGCAAAGCAGAAATGCTCACAGAGTATACAGCAGAGGAGATTTACTTCATGATAGATAAGGAGACAGAGAGAGAGAGAGAGAGACAGAGAGGAGGGAGGGAGGGAAGAAGTGTGAGAGAGAGAGAGAGAGAGAGAGAGAGAGAGAGAGAGAGAGAGAGAGAGAGAGATCAGAAGGGACCAGGAACCTTCAAAATCACCCACCCCCAGTTACCTACTTCTTTTATGTAGGGCTTATCTCTTAAAGTTTACACCATCTCTCCAAACAGTGGCATCAACTGGAAGCCAAGAATTCAGCACGTGAGCTTGTGGGAGACATGATCAAACCGTAACAGCCATCTTCCTCATCTTTAAAACTAAGCTTCAGAATCCTAGAGTGGGAAGCTGGGGCAGCGGGGGTTGACGTCCCTTCAAATTTGTATGAAGTCAAATTTTATAAAGTGAAATGATCAAAACAAATTATGTATTTATTTAGGCACCCATGGAAATTGTGAGGGTAAATTATTCCAAAGCAATTACTCTTCAGAAAAGAGTTATTATTCAATTTCTACTCTTGCTCCTAATGTTTCACTTATATTTATATTCATAATGCTATCAGAACACATTAATCCAGGCAAGACACCAGCCAAGAATCTTAGCTATTAGTTATTCTCTGGATGCCTTTCTATATGCATTTACAAGGCTGATGAAAACACATACATACACACAGACAGGCAAACAGCCCCACAAACACATACTCCTCCCTTGCCCACAATACAGTCATTGGTAACAGGCTGATTCCTAGTAGGTACTCAGTCAATTGGTTTCACAGCTTAGCTATTCATCGTCAGACAGGGAGTCTGTGTTTCCCCCCATGCACTTCCAGTTTACGGAATGGTGCCAGACTGGCATCTTGTCTTGTGACTTGATAACAGATTCCATTAATAGTGCATCCAGTGGCACTGACATCCAGTCCCAGTCAGCTGGGGGCATCTGGCAATTAGTGCCAGCCTGGAGAACTGCAAGGGCTGTGGAACCAGTGCCAGGTCATACATAGAGGCTGGCTGTGATTCACATCCTCTGTATGCACAAGGGATTGCAAAAAAAGGGAGCATTGAAATGAAAAAAAGATGAGGGGAGATAATGGGCCCAGACCTTCTTGATATTTGCCATCCCTGCCTTGTGAACTCTGGCATGAAACAAAACCACCATTGTTTCCCTAGGTTGGGCTGAAGCCTAGTTCAGTACTCTATTTATTCCGCAGCACATTGCTGGGGCTCAGTGATTGTCATTATCATTATTAATGATGGTAATAATTGACAACATGGTAAATAACTTGAAAAGATCTAGCTTCCTGGAGAAAAAAAAAAGTAAGTCGCTGTAAGAAATACTCTTTTACATGGGAATAAATAGCACATTTGTGTTTTAGTACTTTAAATTATGTCTTTGCTTGCTGAGGCTGGAGGGCACAGGGCTCAGTTTTAAACTCCAATAAATGAACAAATGGATTAGCATTAGGCAAAGGATACATGTTGATCAAAACCAGCCATTTGGACTTTGGGTCTGTAACCACCTATAGCCTTCCCGCTTTCCTTCTCTTGCCCATCATCACTCATTCCTGGATCTGCAGAGCTGACCTTCCCCGGAAGAGAAGGAGAGAGCATCGCTTACTGCTACTGAGATTTTAGGTTATGGCAACGAGAATAGCTCTTTCTGCCCAAAATCCCCTCCACTAAAGCTGAAAATGTGAATATACGGAAAGCAAGACTCTGGATCTGGAAACCCTTGGGAAAGCCCTCACCCAGCCAACTTCTCTCTCTGACGTTTTCCCAACAGTATAAAAGACAGGCCTAGCCCATCACTCTCTGAAAACCCGAGTTAATTACTTTTTCCACAACACTTGCCAAAGTCACTGTTCCATGGTCTCACTGAGTCCCTTCGACCTGTATCAGGAAACAGTTCTCCACATAGTAAACATGTTTACCTTGGCAAATAATTTCAATTAAACTGGAACTACATTAAAAAAAATGTTTAACAATGAAAAACAATTGCTCAAGCTTTTTCATTTCTTCTCTTTCTGTGACTTACAGTGATGTCTAATACAGGAATAAAAACTCCAACATGATCTATGGAGCTTGACGCAGATTGCTTTTTGAAGTAGTTTGACATGAATGTATTTGTGCAACTGAACTCATTTGTTTTAAGAGATGGCACAGTAGATTTTACCTAGAAAAATCCTTTAGAGTTCTAAATATGCATCCTCCAGGGTCTGCAATTGTTTTTGGAATCTGGTAGAAAAAGATACGAATCCATTTCAACTCAGAAAGCCCTTCTTGAAAAATCAGCTCAGTCGACAGTGTCAACTTGGTGAAAGTAATAATAATAAAGATGATGATGACATCTCCTAGGAAAGCAGATTGAGCTTCAGGCCCCTGTTCCCGTGGAACACCAGCAGCTGCGCCACATCCGCACTTCACGCATTGGCATTCCTCCCCCATGCCTCCGTCCCTGAGATTTCTTCTCTTAATGCCCTAAAAGCAACTCACATACACTTGGAGAATATCATGCCCTGTATTCAAGCTCCGTCCCTGATTCCTCATCTTAGATAGCTATGCAACTGGGAAACTTCCTCCCCTGCACTTTAATATTGAGTTTCGTCTTTGTCTACCACGTGCCCAGCTCCTTCCGGGGCCTTCTAAGCACAGTTTTTTAGGTTTTTTCCTACTGTTATGGATGAGTCCTTTTTCTAAGGCTCAGCTTTGTTTTGGCAAAGCTTGCCACTTCTGAGGAGCTTGTGCCCCCAACCACTTCTGTGCCACTCCACAGAAAAAGAGCACGCCACTGTCTATGCAAGGCGCTTTCCCCGTGCTGTCTGAATACCCTGTCGAAGACCCTCTTATATTGTATTTGTAGTTCCTGAGAGTTACCACTTCAAAAACGTGACTGTCTTAGATACTTTTCTGTTGCCATGACAAAATGCCACGGACAAGGCAGCTTGTCAGGAAAGAGTTTACTGGGGGCTTGCTTACACTTCCAGAGGGTTAAAGTCCATGACCCCATGGTGAGAAGCCTGGCAACAGGCAGGCAGGCAGGCAGGCCTGGCACTACAGCAGTAGCTGAGAGCTTAGGTATCTGCAAGCACCAGGCAGAGAGAGAGAGAGGGAGAGAGAGAGAGAGAGAGAGAGAGAGAGAGAGAGAGAGAGAGAGAGCGCTAACCTTGAATGGCATGGGATTTTAAAACTTCAAACCCAGTGACACACCTCCTCCAACAAGGCCGTGCTTCCAAATCCTCCAAATCCTTCCCAAATAGTTCTACCAACAGTAGACCAAGCATTGAAATGTGTGAGCCCATGGGGGCCATTTTTATTCAAGTCACCACAATGACATAAAAGGGTGGCAAAAAAATAACAGTGCGTTGGTTCCCTTGGAGATTCTAAGGGAAACTCCTTTGAAGGTCTCTTTCCTGGCTTCTGGTGGTGGCCAATAATCTTTGGCATTCATTATCTTAAGGCAACATGGGCCAGCTGACTGTCTGTTATGAAAAAAGATGTCTGAGATAATCAACTTACAAAAAGAAAGGTTTATGTTGGCACATAGTGTTGGGGGTTTCAGTCCATGCCCAGCTAGCCTCATTGCTTTGGGGCCTGTGGTGAGGCAGCACACCATGGCAGAACAAGGGGTGTAGTGAGCTTACTTGTTAGCAGAGAAGCAAAAGGGAAAGGAAGAGGAGGGGCTCTGGCCCTAATGTCTGTTTTGAGGGCAAATCCTCAGTGACCTAATTTCTTCCTGCTACTGCCCAATAATGCCAGATGCTGGGGACCAAGCCTAAACACAAGCCTTTGGGGGACATTCACGAGCTAATCTATAGTACTATAGAATTCCAATCTCTGTCACTTCTTTATATAGGAGACGTTGTCCCCTGTGTCTGTGTCCTGTATCTCTTTACTTATCAGGATCGCAGTCACAGCGGATTAAACTCCTCTTAAAACAAAATATGACATCATTTAACTTGATTCCCTTTGCAAAGACCCTACTTCTACCAAATGCGCTTTCTCAGCTATGGGGCATCAGTGCTTCAGTGAATGGGTGTGTGTGTGTGTGCGCGCGTGTGCGTGTGCGTGTGCGTGTGCGTGTGCGTGTGTGTGTGTGTGTGCGTGTGTGTGTGTTTTGTTGGCTTTTGCTTTTGTCTGTTTTTTATTTTTTGTGGGAGCACACAGTTCAACTCACAATACTATAAACTCTGCTTACCTGGTCACTTTTTTTTTAACTTCACTGTGCACTCTCTGAGGCTAGTTCTGCATATGCTATCTATATCCCAGCACCAGGAACATTCCGGTGCTCAACACATGACTGATTAAGGAGTAAATAAACCCTCCATGTTCATAATGACTAGGCCCGAGAGTTTGTCAGCACCAAATAGAAAAGCACCTAATTCAGTTATCCTGTGGAATTATCAACTGGAATGGGTAGAAATAATACAGCTCCACTTTGTGAAACTCGTTTCAATATTTCAATAAGCCTGGCAGAAATGGTATGTAATGTCCAAGGGAAGGCTTCACAGGATAAAAAAAAAAAAAAGTTGAATATCTTTGCCCTCAACTCAGAATTTATATTTAACTGCCCGAGAGAGGCTCAGCAAAACTCTTCTCAGAGCCTCCCTGTGTGGCATTGCAGGGGCAACGTGAAGGAGCCAAGGCCTGGGCTGGGTGGTGTCTTCTGGAGTCCGGAGCAGACGGGGGCACATTGGCTCTTAGTGTTGCCATCACTGTCCTCATTAACTAGCCACAGCAGCCTTGGCTGCTCCTCTGTGTCCTCCTCTCTCTTCTCCTCCTCCCCTCCTTGTTCTTTGCAGGCTTTGGTTTAATAGTTCCCTCTGCACCATGTACTAAAGGAGTCTGGAGCTTCCCTGGCTTTTCTGTATGACGAAGGAGTATCGTCCCACAGCAGAACACCACCATTATGGGCCCTTAATAAAGTGGATATTAGAGTAATTCGGAAAATCCTCTCCATGAAAAGGCCTGACTTGTAAAACTATTGTTTTACTGCATAATCCTCTTTGGCATGTCAGACCCTAGTACCAGCCTCCTGCTTTTTCTGG
The DNA here is from genome assembly GCA_902168415.1 of Peromyscus melanophrys. Lineage (NCBI taxonomy): Eukaryota > Metazoa > Chordata > Mammalia > Rodentia > Cricetidae > Peromyscus > Peromyscus melanophrys. The sequence goes on along the minus strand of CABHPR010151040.1, from coordinate 7,376 downwards.
TTCCATCTGCAACTTTAACTTTTTAATCTCCTCCTAAGCAGATGGACACCTTGGGCCTATTCATACAAAAAACAAACAGGAAAAGCTGATTAAGTGTGGGGCGGGGGTGGGGGGGGGGCAGGCATTTCCAATTTGCTAAGTAATTACAAGTTACTCAGTGACAGGTGCCAAAGAGGGAACTGACTGTGTGAAGAGATCGCGAGAATGATCCTGCGGCTGACTCCAGAGCACTTCCTAGCCCACCAAACCACCCAGAGTCCGGGAAAGACTTAGGCAAGTGCTCCAAAGGACCATATTGTCATCAAGGCATGGATATGTTGTTACCATTTCATGGTAATCACTTAACTTTACTCTGAAAATTTTCTCACTTTTTGTCAGATTGACAAGCATTGTCTAAGCAATCTAGTTTAGGGTAAGCCTTGTAATGCTCTCAGAAATCTTTATCTAGTAATTTGGCATTCTAGGCTTGAAAGATCCATCATTTCCACTGTAGAAACTGGAAGATAGAGGAGGAAGAACTAAATCTTCTGCGAGGCTACAGTTAAGGCTTGGTATGTGATCCCCTACAATTCATTTTTATTTATGGTGTGTGTGTGTGTGTGCGCTGGAGTAACAGGTAGTTGTGAGCTGTCCAATATGGGTGCTAGGAATTGAACTCAGGTCCTCTGGAAGACGGGCAACCACTCTAAACCACTGAGCCATCTCCCTGCCCTACAATCCCCTGAAGAACACCACATTGATATACAGAATGTTTTGGTATACCAGAATAGAAGAAGCTCAGAGGGTCTTAGAAACAAACATATTTCTTGGATCTCTGCCTTCCTGTTTCCAGTCCTTTAGCCCCACTAAGTGGGTCATAGAAACTAGAATTTGTCTCCCCAAAGCAAGTTATAAACCTGGAAAGGTTGCTCTCTGACCTCTGTCACCCCAGAGGCCCTGAGGTGTCCTGCCTCATACACAGGGTGAAGGAATGTCTTATAGAGACCCAGCAAAGGATCTGAATAGTCAGCCCTTGCTGTGTGTCCACGTCCTCAGCTTATTACCAACAGGACAGATTTGTGGGCACTCATGTTTCTCCACAACTCTCCAAGTGTTTCATCGGACTTAGCGAAAAATGCAGTTTTTTTTTTTCTGGGTCCTTCAGTCTAAATAGTTGGAAGCGCTCAGGTCCCACAGAACTTCAAGAACATTTGTTCAGCTCTCCTGTTGTTAATCTGTCTTGTTAGACAGACACCAGCTTTGACCTTTGCAGGAATTGGGAAGGAATCATCGCTTTTCTCCCCAGCGCTCTGACAGTGTTCTGGTCCTCGCCTGCACATTAGACTCATCTGGGAAGGTTTACCAAGACATACAGGGGAGAGTGTGAGCGTTCATTATTATTTAACCCTGGCTTCTGGGCTAGCACTGGGGTGCTGAATTCTTGGAGGATTTCCTTCAGATCTCTGTAGTCACATTGGATCTTGCTGCCTGTGTTACACACACACACACACACACACACACACACACACACACACACACACACACACTTCATCCCCTGCACCTCTGCTCTTGGTATCAGTTCATTGATCAGCCTGAACATGTGCCACAGTAGTGGACAGATGAAGACATCTATGTCACTTTGAGACACTATGTGGTGTCATCCTATCCAGTGTCACTGTGCCTGAGCAAGCATAGGTATTTTACCCAGGTCATGTCATGGGTGACATGTGACTTATTATAGCAGTGGTGCCCAGCTAAAGGCCCAAGCTAGAGTGCTGGGATACATACTGAATGTAAATGTCTACTGTCTCTGTAGTATTTGCTCATCAAATGTTTTCCTTTTACCCAGAAGTGAGGGGATTAACAATAAAACTATTATTTCTTGAGATCCCATAATTCCCTTGTCCAGATTCCTCAGTATTTGTGGAACAGGTTCATTTGGGTGCATTTTGTTGTTGTGGGGCTCATGAGATCCTGAAGTCTTCTTGGATCTCTAAACCTGGGCCATCTCTAAACATAGCTTGCATGTGCTGACTCTGAGGAAATACTTTCCAGAAGGTTTTACCTCAATGATGCTGGTCTCTTCTTAGTCACCACTGATTTCTTAGCTTCAGCTGACCATTGTCAAGTGTCCCAGTAAAGCAAAGTAAGGTTATTTATGTGTGAATTCAATAGGAGCTCAGGAGAATGAGTTAACCTAGCAGAGGGATCCAGAGACTAGGATGGATAGATATTCAGAAGTCTTGACTAGTTCCTTATTCCCTTCTTTCATTCACTGGTTCAAGAAACATTGATTGTATACCACTGAGTTGGAGGGCTGTGTGTACCTGGCTCACTCTGGGCATACTTCAGATATTTGTGGGATAAGCTTATCGTTAATTGGTTTGACCGACTTGTTATTTATTTATTTATTTATTTATTTATTTATTTATTTATTTATTTATTTATTTATTTATTTATTTATTGTTTTTCGAGACAGGGTTTCTCTGTGTAGCTTTGCCCCTATTCCTGGATCTCTCTCTGTAGCCCAGGCTGGCCTCGAACTCACAGAGATCTGCCTGGCTCTGCCTCCCGAGTGCTGGAATTAAAGGCATGCGCCACCACCGCCCGGCCCAACTTGTTATTTCTCATCATCTGTCAGCTCACTTCTATGGTGACAGTGGATTAGGACTCCGGCTCTCATCTCTCTCCAAGTTAACCTTTTCCTTCAGGCTATGTACTGGAATGGTGTCATTTCTGTCTAATTCCTATGTCCTCTGCTATATCACCATATGGCTTTTCAGAAATAATATTCAAAAGTATAATTTTAGAGTTTTCTATTCCCTAGGGAAAATTGTGGTTCACTTTAAAGTTATTTATAAATGATTTATACTCTACTTTTATGTTTTTGTCTTATTTTTCTGTTCACATTTCTATAGCTTTTTGCTTACTTTCTGCTCTTCCTCCATTTCCTCCAGTTTTCCTTAGGATTAAGAATGAGACATAGTAAAATAAACCTTTTCTTTTAAAAAAGAACTTACAGAAGAAAGAATATACTTATATAGAGTAAGTACACTCTTGTGTATGTGTAGTGTATATGTGATTGCATGTGTGTTTATGTGCAAAGTTGAAAGTCAACACTAGTATCTTTCTCTATCCTTCTCCACCTTGTTTTTTTTGAGCAGGGTCTCTCACTGACCTAGAGCTCACCTATTATCTAGGCTGACTGACCAGTGAGCTTCAGTGACCCACTTTTTGCTGGCCCCCAGAAGTACTGGAGTTACAGATGTGTAGTGCAGTTCCCAGCTTTTATGTAGATGATGGGGATCTGAACTCAGGTCCTCATGCTTGGGTGGCAGACATTTCACTGTCTGTGTCAACCTCTTTTCGATTAATTATGAGCTATGGTGTGAATTTCCTGAGTTGGTAAAATGAAACCACAGAAGGCACTCTGCTGCTTTTAGGGTGTGGTTTAGCCCTGTGGTCCCAGTCTCACTGCTGCACAGTAGATTCTTAATAAATGTTCACTTTAATAACTAGAAAGAAAACAAAGAAGCATAAAGACTCAGTGGTAGAGTGTTTGCCAAGCATGTGCAAGGCGTGGGTTCAACCCCAGCATGGAAAAAAAATGGAAACAAAGAAATAATTGAAATGGAAATCAAGATTTAGGGTCTCTGTGGGTTGTTTCTCATGTCTGCCTTTTTTTTCTATCAGCCCTGGCAATTGCAAATTTACTGCATTTAATTTTAAATTTACTAATTAACAGGCAATTTATTTTTCATGGAAAAAAATCATTGTTTGAGTACTTATCAAATTGATTTCTTCACTTAATTTTAAACTTTTGACTTATTTTTATCTTACAAGCTTGGTCTAGACTTTGTAATTATTCAAATAAATTACTCATATAAAACTACTGGAAAGTTAAATAGTTAAGCTTAGTCTCATAACAGCAGCAGCAAAATCCAAACTTGGGGAAACCCCATTTTCCCGAGAAGGGGGCTTTCTAAACTGAGAGTGCTGTCCCTTCGTCCTAATTAGGGTTATTATTTACTTGGCTTACACTGCCATTGTTCACCATCAAAGGTAGTCAGGACAGAAACTAGCAGGGCAGGAACCTGGAGGCAGAAGCTGATACAGAGGCCATGGAGGAGTGCTGCTTACTGACTTGCTCACATGCCTTGCTCAGCCTGCTTTCTTTCAGAACCCAGGATAACAATGGACTGGGTTCTCCTCCATCAATCACTAATTAATAAAATTACAGATAGGCTTGATTTTTTTTGTTAATTAACTTATTTATTTTACATCCCAGCCACAGTTCTCCCTCCCTTCTCTCACCCCCACCTCCCCACTTTCCTCTGTTCCTACCCCCAATCTACTCCTCCTCCATTTCCTACAGCTTGATCTTATGGAAGCATTTTCTTAATTGAGGTTCCCTCAGATGACTTTACCTGTGTCAAGTTGACAAGGAGTCAATTGTGCTGGCTAGTTCTGTGTCAACTTGACACACAAACACATCATTTTTCAACTAGAACCTTTCCTTTCTCATTTATCCCCAAGATAGCATCACAATATAAAACATAAATAACTTTAAAAGCCCCAAGTCTAAACACATTGAAAGTTCAGTCTCTAAAAATCCAAAATCTCTTTTAAAATTTCAAAGACTCACAATTGTGGGCTCCTGTAAAACCAAAATTAAGCTTAATACTTCCTTATTACCAGATGGAAGAACCAGGGCACAATCATAATCAGATCAAAGCAAAACCCAACTACAACAGTGTAAATCACTCAACGTCCAATATCTGTCTGGGATTCACTCAAGATCTGGGTTCTTCCAAAGGTCTAGATCACTTTTCAGGCCTTGCCCTCTGGAGCACACACAGCTCAGGCAGGTTCCATTCCACCACTAATGCTGCTCTTGGTGTTCATCCCACAGTATTGGCACCTTCAAAATGCCAGGGTCTTCTGCTGCAAGTGGGCTGCATTTTCACTAATATCCTCTTCTGGGCTCTCTTCATGGTGTCAAGCCTCAGCTTTTCCCATGACCTCTTCAATGTTGCTGGAGAGCTTCTCTCCAGCTCCCAAGTCCCGCCAGTCTCCAGCTCCCAAGTCCCGCCAGTCCCTGGTTCCCTGACTGAACCCATTCATAAAATAAACACATAGACGCTTACATTATTTAAACTGCTTGGCCATTAGCTCAGGCCTATCATTGTCTAGCTCTTACTCTTATATTTAGCCCATTTCTATTAATCTCTACTTTGCCACGTGGCTCGTGGCTTACTGGTACTTTACATCTTTCTTCTCCTCGCCGCGGCTCCAGCCAGTCTCCCTATCCTTCCTTCCTCCTCAATTCTCCTCTGTTAGTCCCGCCTATACATCCTGCCTGGCTATTGGCCAATCAGTGTTTATTGACATATAGCGATATCCACAGCACTTCAATCCTGAGGTTTTTACTGCTACTCCAGCTGCACCTTCAGCAATGCCTCTCCTGGCCTCTCACAGTGACAAGACTCAGTTGCTTTCCATGACCTCTTCATACCTTCAAAACCAGTGCCACCTGGGTGACTCATACTATCAAGTTCTGCTGCCAGCACAAGGTACAAACTTGGCCATCTCTAAACACAGATTGCATGTGCTGACTCTGAGGAAACACTTCCCAGAAGATTCTACCTCAATGATACTGGTCTCTTCTTAATCACCACTGATTTCTTAGCTCCAGCTGAGCATTGTCAAGTGTCCCGGTAAAGCAAAGTTTTCACTTCAGTGGTTCTGGTATCTTGTTTATTATAGCTGATTTTTCAGCCTCAGCTAACCAGAATCACAGATTCTTATTTATTTATTTACTTTTTAATTTTATAATTTAATTTTACATATCAGCCACGGATTCCCCTGTCCGCCCTCCCCCCAATCCACTCTCCATTCCCATCTCCTCCAGGGCAAGGACTCCTGTGAGGATTCAGCTCAGCCTGGTAGATTCAGTGGAGGCAGGTCCAGTCCCCTCCTCCCTTCACCCAGGCTGAGCAAAGTGTCCCAGCATAGGCCCCAGGCTCCAAAAAGCCAGCTCATGCACTAAGGACAGGTCCCGGTTCCACTGCCTGGGTGCCTCCCAAACAGTTCAAGCTAATCGACTGTCTCACTTATCCAGAGGGCCTGATCCAGTTGGGGGCTCCTCAGCTATTGGTTCATAGTTCATGTGTTTCCACTAGTTTGGCTATTTGTCCCTGTGCTTTTTCCAATCTTGGTCTCAACATCTCTCGCTCATACAATCCCTCCTCTTTCTCGCCGATTGGACTCCCGGAACTCCACCTGGGGCCTGGCTGTGGATCTCTGCATCTGCTTCCATCAGTCATTGAATGAGACTTCTACCACGACAATTAGGGTGTTTGGCCATCTGATCACCAGAGTAGGGTCTTAACTCTAAATAGGAAACTGCTCTGATAGAGTCATTAAGGGACTCCCAGCTTCCCCTGAAACTCCACAAACCAGGCTTCTGTCATCTGCATTACTTTCAACATTCTTATCTTCCAACACAGAACAAGCTTTGAACACTCAGTGGCTTTTCTCACCCCAAATTCCTAAGTTCTTCCACAATCCACCCCCCTTCCCAAAAAAAATCCTTCATGGTCAGGTCTGTAAGCACTACCCTACTTCTGATACCAATTTCTGCCCCAGATATGGCTACTTTTGCTGTGCTGAAACACCACACGCAAAGGAACTCTGGGAGGAAGGGGTTTATTTGGCTTACACTTCTACATCACTTTTCATCATTGAAGGAAGTCAGGACAGGAACTCAAACAGGATGGGAATCTGGAGGCAGGAGCTGATGCAGAGACCATAGGGGGTACTGCTTACTGTCTTGCTCCCCATGGCTTGCTAAGCCTGCTTTCTTTTAGAACCCAGGACCATCAACCCCAGGGGTGGTACCACCCACAATGGGTGGGCAAACCCCCATCAATCAATAATTAAGAAAATGGTTAGCAGGCTTGCCTACAGCCTGATCTTAGGGAGACATTTTCTTAATTAACTGCCCCCCCCCTCCCGGCCGCCTCAGATAACTTTAGCTTGTCTCAAGTTAACTAGTTTAATATCTGCTCCTGCTCAAGACGTGTTGGGTGATTCTCTTCCATGAGTTGTCCGTTAAAGGCTGATGGCCATGTTCTTAGCTGTGGTTTCTGTTCCCCACACCTGTCCATGGTCCTTCCGGTCTAACACCGCCAGACGGGTGTCGGTCACTGGAAGTGTCCTGTTTTGCCTTCTGTTTCCCCAGCCATCTTCTCCTTTCTCACGCCCAAGGACTGCCTAGGTTTCTGTTTGAAGATGAGTCTGTCATTTAGATTTTTTCTCTCTCTTTGCTGGATATTGGTTGATGTATCTGTTGGTCAAATTTATTACCCAGTGAAAATGTCAGCACCTGCAGGCAT
>CABHPR010151039.1:3177-14046 GCA_902168415.1 Peromyscus melanophrys | reverse complement strand
GAAGGAAGGAAGGAAGGAAGGAAGGAAGGAAGGAAGGAAGGAAGGAAAGAAGGCAAAGAGGGAAGGAAAATTGTCATGCTGGTGTGGTTTATGAAATATTTTTATTTCATCTTTGTTATGTATGCACAGATCTAAAGCATTCAGAAAGCCCTACTGGTTTTTTTTTTTTTAAAGAACCATTTTTTACACTTTTCCCTTCACCCATCCTCTCTCCTCAGAGGTAGCTGTTTGCACTCATGTATGAATAACATGTTTATATTGCTGCTTTATGAGAGTTCAGTTTGCGGAATATATTTTCTACAATGTAAAACATGGTGTGGTGGCTTGAAAGGAAGTTGCCTCCATAGACTCATAGGGAGTGGCACTATCAGGAGGTGTGGCCTTGTTGGAGGGAGTATGTCTCAGTCACTTCCTGCTGCCTGCAGGTCCAGATGTAGAACCCTCAGCTTCTTCTCCAGCATCATGTCCGCCTGCACGTATTGCCATGCTTCCCATCATGACAATAACAGACTCTGCAACCGTAAGCCAACCCCAGTTAAATGTTTTCCTTTATAAGACTTACGGTGGTCATGGTGTCAACTAAATGTTTTCCTTTATAAGAGTTGCCATGGTCATGGTGTCTCTTCACAGCAATAGAAACCCTAACTAAGACACATGGGTTGGGCCATTTTCTTTATTGTACCTATCAACAAATCTAAATTTTCCCTACCATAAGATTAATTCATTATATTACTCCTAAAGTCACTTTTCTAAACAATAGTTTAGAAATGGAAAAATTTTATTATATTGTTTGGACATGTGTTTTTATTTATTAATCTTGATTATTTTATTTGTTAATCTTGATTTCTCCCTCACCTGTGAAGGAGGTCTGGAAATAACAAATGTTGTTGCATCTTGTTCAATGTATACACTTTCTATTCTGTAAAAATACCTTGGAGCCTTTAATTAAAGTGCAAACTTCCCAGCTGAGCAAAGAGGAAGATCTTGTCATTTCTGTCACATAAAGAGAGAGAGGTGATTCCCAACTTAAGTCTACCTGAGTGAACAGCCAAAATTATACATTGTCAAATAATTCATAACTAAAATACTCGTCCATGTGTTTGTTCTTGGTATTTTAAGATATGAGAATAGATCTGTAGTACAAGCTGATCTCGTCTCTGGTTTATGAATTATTAACTGACTTTTCAGATGGGCACACACCTTTAATCCTAGCACTCAATAGGCAAAGGCAGGCAGATCTCTATGAGTTTGAAGCCAGCCTGGTCTACATAGCAAGACCTTGTCAACAAAAAAGGAGGAGGAAGAGAAAAAGGGAGAAAGAGAAGAAAAGAAGAAGAAGGATAGATAGAAAGAAAGGAAAATGGGAAATCTGAATTTTCATTTTATTTAACAAAGCCAGTACTGATTATGAAGTATGAGATTAGAAATCAGCATGGGTTCGTGTGTGGTCCCATCCTCTCCCACATCATCCAGATTTATCATGTTCACTTTATGATGCTAAAATAACGTGACCATCACAGTTTCTACTAGGCTGGTTATTCTCTCCCCACAAGAATCCAGAATCCAGTCTAGAAGAGGAGGCAGACATGAAAGAGAAAACAATGCAGTCTCCTGAGGCTGCCATCAACCAGCCTCCTTCGTGGAGAAGAGTCCCAGGGAGACCTATAATCTGAATGGGACTATCTTCATTTTGCTCCCAATTCTAAGAGATTTGTTGTTTCTAGTAAACCAGTAGCTGGGATATACTAGAACCTCATCTGTGATCCCAAGACCAAGAAGATAATGAATCCCACAGATCATGAGAATGCACTATTTTCATCTGTTAGGAGAGAAGGAAGTGGGGAGGAATAGATACTCAAGGACACAAATCCACAGAGGGCATAGTTCAGAAGTAAGAGTGTATGGCTAACATGCACGAGGCCCTGGGTTTGATCCCAGCTCAGGAAAGAAAATTATATATCGTTCAGGACTCCATTCAAAGAAAACGTTTGAGGAAACACTTTAGTCAGAGTGCAAATAAGTAACTAGAGCCCGAGATGGGGAAAGATGAGAAGAGGCAGAAAAACCAGGAGGCGATGCCTTTGCTCTATTGTCTGTTTTTGCTTCTTGCCCACTGTGTATGCACACAGGCATTCCCAGTAGATATGGTTAAGACTGTGGGGACGTGCAAAAGTTAAAGAATAATACAGGTGTTATATAATAACTATGTGCTAATCATCTTAAGAGAAATACCAAGCTATCTCAACCACCATAGGAGGTGTATGCCATCTCTGGGCTGGAAGGGAAACAGATGTAGAGAAAGGGATTAAAGACCTCCTACAGTCTTTGAGTTACAGGAGACCTGGGAGTGAGTGGCTGGCTCCTGAGTTCTCATGTTATTGGGGTAAGTAGGCAAAGAGAAAACATTAGGCTAAACTGTAGGTCTGGGTTTGTGGGAAAATTTGATATATGTTGATCTAAGAATCTGAAATTTTCTAAAACTTAAAACTTAAAGACTGTCGTGATGCTTGAAATCTGTGCAAATATTTCCACATTTGAAAAACTCCAAGATCTAAACTACCTCCAGTTCCAAGCATCACAAATAACGGAGCGAACCTGTCTCTTATTTTCAGATAATAACAGAAGTACATCCATGTCCAGGAAAGAGGAGGAGAGCCACTGACTGATTGGAAGAGAAAACATTAAACACAATCTAACAAAATTGAAAAGAAATAATAAAAAGTGACCATAAATAAAAATAAATAAAAGTGCTTTCAGTTCTAAAGTATAGTAGGTATGCAGATGTGTGTTGGTTATTTGGGGGGGGGGGAAGCCATTTTCTCTCGTTCACTCTGTCATTTGTTCAGTAAAATGTTCTAGAGCAGTGCTTCTCACCCTTCCTAAGGCTGCGACCCTTTAACACAGCTCCTCATGTTGTGGTGACCCCAACCATAAAATTATTTTCGTTGCTACTTCATAACTGTAATTTCACTGTTATGAATCATAATGTAAATATCTGTGTTTTCCAGTGGTCTTAGGTAACTCCCATGAAAGGGTCATTCAACCCGAAAGGGATTGTGACTCACTGGTTGAGAACCATTGTACTAGAGAGACGCTCGCTCTCAGAAAACAGTTTCTTCCTCGGATTTAAAGATAAGCTTGATTTTGTTGGGTTGCAGCAAACAGTGCCTAAGCTCAAAGTAAATGCTAACTATGGATTTATTTTGTTGTGCGTTTTTCTTCCAGGACCAACAACTGGCTTACTACAGCAATTGACTGGACTATTTCCCTGACCGGTTCATCGGTACTCTTAGTCAGCAGTTAGGGCAAAGCAAAACTGAATCAACAAGATGGAATATTCAAAAGAAGAGTCTCTTTGAAGTCCTAATAAAATATTACCAACAGAGAGCCTGCCTGTAAATGATGGATAGACTGACACTCATTTAGGAATTATTGAACTTCTAGGTAAAACAGTTTGAATTTTTAAAAGTAATTTTTAGAGATCTATTTTTGTGTATATGTAGGGTGTAGGTATGTGCATATGCCCAGTAAGGCCAGAAAAAGGAATTGGGTCCCCTGCAGCTGGAATTAACAGGTGGGTATTAGCTACCAGAGTGGGTGCTGGGAACTGAATCCAGATCCTCTGAAAGAGCAGTAGGCATTCTTAACTACTAAGCCATCTTTTTATCCCCAGGCTGTTTAAATGTTTATCCTTCTTATAATAAAACATTTTGAGGTTAGAGAGTTGGCTCAATGGTTAAGATCACTTGTTGCTCTTATGGAGGACCAGGGTTTGATTCCCAACACCCACATGGCAGTTCACAACCACCCGTAACTCCAGTCCCAGGGTATCCAACACCTTCAACTGACCTTCATGGGCATTAGGCACACACATGGATGCAGACACTAGTCACATGCATACATGCAGGAAAAATGCTCATACATATAAAATAATAAACTTTTTTTGATACAGGGTCTCACCACGGAACTGAGGTGGAACTAGTAGATCAGGCTAGTCCTCCAATTCATTGAGCTCCTCCTACCTCTGCCTTTGTTGGGATCAAAGGCATGTGCCACCATAGCCAGAAAATAAATCTTTAAAAAAAAAAAGAAAAAGAAAAAGAAAGGAAGGAGGCTGCAAATCTAGTACACCAACACAGCATTTTAACTGGCCAAGTAAATAGATGGCATACACTATCATCATTTTTAAATTTTTTATTTTATTATTGTAGCTGAAAGTTTTCCTGTGTCTCGCCCAGTCCACGGCAGCTCAGACCCAAGTAAACACACATAGGCTTATATTAATTAAAACCGCTTGGCCATTAGCTCAGGCCTACCACTGACTAGCTCTTACACTAAAACTCAGCCCATTTCTGTTAATCTATATGTCACTTGTGTTCCGTGGCTTTACCTATGTGCCATTAGATGCTGCTCCCTGGACGGCAGGCTGGTGTCTCCTGACTCAGTCTTCCTCTTCCTAGAATTCTCCTTGTCTGCTTATCCCACCTATACTTCTTGCCTGGCTACTGGCCAATCAGAGTTTTATTTATCAACCAATCAGAACAACATATTCACAGCATACAGAACATCCCACAGCATATGATTATTGAAGAGATGCATGTGCCATGTCACACGTGGAGAGCAGATCATAGGACAACATTCAGGTATTCAGTTCTCTCCGTCCACATTTACCTGGGTCTGGAGATCAAACACGGGTCACCCGGCTTGCACAGCAAGAACCTGGACCCACTAAGCCATCTCCTCAGACCCATCTTTTATTATTATTTTTTTAAATTTGGATTATTTTACTTTTCATTTTCATAACACATGTAACAGAAAATAATCAGACAACAGAAGCACCAGAAGCAACACACCTGTACCTAAGATTGCCATTGCAACAATAGAGAAGAATCATGACGGCTCTTAATTTTATGACGATTGCATCAGATTCTGACACCTGTAAGTTGCAAGTGTGGGTCAAAATAACTGAAATAATTTTACAACCTCTCACCGGATCTTTCCTTTAGGAACCACTCAAACTAATACTAATTTTTGTTTTTACAGTGTGATACCAGAACCATGGTCCTGGAAACTCTTGCCAAAGCAGAACTTGCAAGCCAAATGGTTATTAAAAGTGCAGGCTGAGCAGCTGCTCTGGCTTCGGCTGGAGTACCACTCTGAGCCTTTCAGTGTATCTCAGTGTTTTCCCTGGGCACATTTACTGCTAAACTATTTGTGTTAAGCAAAAAGGCAAATCATTTACTTAATTTACTAAGTACTTATAATGTGCAAAGCTTTAAGGAATGAATAATGTCTCCTCATGGCCAGTAAAGAGAAGAAAGCAGACTTAAAGCAACCTGGGTATTTATAAGTATATTGATTAATGTATTCAATCAATTTATTATGCATGGCTAAGCATTGTTCTACTGGCTTAGACTATAATCTATCAGTGAATAAAATGCAATGATCCAAGCCCTCAGGGAATTTATACCTAAAAGCTGGAAGGCAGACAATAAAGATAGAACATCAAATCCAACAGTATGATAAAAAGTGATAAATGCCATAGAACAAAGGAAAAGAGCTATTTACAGGGGATGATGGGGAAGAGGTAGCCAGGGGCTTACAGTTTAACTAGTGTGACCAAGGTTGAGCCCAAGAAGGAACAAAGTCTGAGCAGCTACTGGAAGGGGAGTGAGTCCACCAAGCTGCTGGGAGCCGGGGGTTAGGATGAGAGAATCGCTTCCAGAACAGATGTCCTCAGTGTGATGTGTGCGTGGGTACTGAAAATGGCAAGTGGTGAAAAGCAGAACGGATGGGATGAGATGAGATGAGAAAGATGCCAGTGGGTACCCCAGGCCCCGTGAGGCTGTCACAGGAGAATCACTGGAGAGTTTGAGCCACACAGTGCCTGACTTGACTGGTATTTATGAAGACAGAGGTAGATGATAGAGAAGGGTGATACGGGCAGGAGGTGTAAATGAATCTGCCTCTTCGTGTATATGACATGGCTGCTTTGAAGGGCATGGTTATTGGTTTGGTCCTTTTGTCCTTTTTCCTACGTTCCTTCCATCACAAGGGGCGGTATTGTAAAGGAACATACTGGTTCACTTTTTGTAGTACGCCACTACGAGAGAAAGGGAACTTGGTGTGAGCCAGAGGAAGTTGGGGTGTAGGACCCAGGAAGCAGGGTTCCTAGAGATTAGACTAGGAGGTATTTCAGGAGCCTGAGTCCGGAGTCTTTATAATAGGGTGCACGTCTGCTCCTGTAAGAGGATATCTTACTCATCTTTTCTACCGTCCAGAGCTGTGTTCTTGCAGACATACCCAGGACCCACTTCTTCACCGTTGTTTGGATCCCAGCTCCAATGTTTCCCTTCAGAAAGGTGAAAGCTTCCTTTACTGGCCAAAACAGCTGCCTTCTTTGCTCCAACCTCTGTCCTGCTTTATGTTTTCTTTTTGCACATAAATCCACACCTAAAATTATGTATTTGCAGATGTATTTTTCATTATCTTTCTGTCCTCTGAGCTATAATTTCATTAATAATGATATTAATAATAATATTATTATATGATATAATTAATAATTAATAACAATAAGCATATTTACCACCTAGAACAGGACCTTGCACAAAACAATCACTTGGGTTTTATGACTGATTAAGTGGACAGCTGCAAGGCTAAGAAGCAACTATGGGAAGGGTGTGCGACCGGGGGTACCACTCAGTGCTATAGCAGTTGCTTAGCACATGTGAGGCCCTGGACTTGATCCCAGGAACACAATTTTAAAAAGAAAGGGGGAAAATAAAGTCTAAAGTAAAAGGGAAAGGCAGCCTGAGATTGGAGTGAAGGCGCTGTCTGGACATGAGCTGGTCCTGGTGACTAAGAAGGGGTGGCCTCTGTGACCGTGTGAGCAGAGGAGGTATAGCTCCCAGGAGAGCGCTGCTCTCTTGAATTACCTTTGGTACAACTGAAATTGGAAAAGGAGTGTTGACCCAACTTAAAATGTTTCAATGTATTTTAGAGCCACCATGGACAAATAGACCATCTGATGATGATTTAAAGCTCTACAGGAAAAGAGCATCATCAAAGTATATGTAAACTCTATTATTCCAGATGAGCATTTCTCTAATAATTCATTAGCCTAAGTTCAAATAGAGTACATGGCTGGGAGGCGGTGGCACAGTACTTTAAACCCTGAGCCAGGCAGATCTTCGTGAGTTTGAGGCTAGCCTGGTCTTAAAAAAAAAAAAAAAAAAGTACATGAATAAAGGTAGACAATATTAAAAATATTTCCTACTCTTTATATTACCATGCCTTCTCCCACCCACCCGTCTCATCTGTAATCTTCCTCTACCATTTAGCCAAAAATAGATGTATTTTTTCCAATGTTGAATTCATGACAAAAAAAATCATATTAAGTATTTGAGAATCCCTGTTTTTATGTAGTCACAAGTTACCTTATTAGATGTGGTTAGTATGAAAATTAAGAAGTTTCGCCAGGCAGTAGTGGCAAACGCCTTTAATCCCAGCACTTGGGAGGCAGAGACAGGCAGATCTCTGTGAGTTTGAGGCCAACCTGGGCTACAGAGTGAGTTCCAGGACAGGCTCCAAAGCTACACAAAGAAACTTTGTCTCAAAAAAACAAAAACAAAAAACGAAACAAAACAAAACAAAAAAAAAACCCAACAACAAAAAAGAAGTTTCTAGCTGGGCGTTGGTGGCGCATGCCTTTAATCCCAGCACTCGGGAGGCAGAGGGCCAGGCAGATCTCTGTGAGTTCGAGGCCAGCCTGGGCTACCAAGTGAGTTCCAGGAAAGGTGCAAAGCTACACAGAGAAACCCTGTCTCGAAAAACCAAAAAAAAAAAAAAAAAAAAAAAAAAGTTTCTATATGGAGAAGATCCAGATGTCAAGTACTGAATTCAACTTACTCCTTTATTATGATTACTAGTAGTGGGGATGTTAGTATTAATTTTTGAGACATAATTTCATGTAGCCCAGAAGTGCCTTGAGCTTTCTGTGCAGCCAAGAGTGATCTTGAACTCCTGATCCTCCCGCCCTATCGGCCTCTTAAGTTCTAGGATGACAGGCGTATGCCACCATGTCCTTCTCCTTTATTCTCAAGTGATTATTGTGGTCAAGAGTGTTAGATGTCAGGAATGATTACGGGAGCTAGGGAGATGGCTCAGTCACAGTGTCAGGACCTGGGTTTGGTCCTTCGTCCCCACTCCTATCCACTGATAGGATGGAGAAGGGAGGATCTGTAGGTCTTGCTGGCCAGCCTAGCTAGCTGAATCTGTGAGCTCCAAGTTCAATGAGAGACTTGTCTCAAAAAATAAGGTAGAGAGCCATTGAGGAAGCTGACCAACGCCAATCTCTGGTCTCCATGTACATACACACCTATACATGTGCACGCAACACATACAGACACAAATTTAAAAATTATGTAAAAAAGTTAATAAAGGTGGTAATATTAAGGATTTTTAAATTATTATTTCTAAGATAATTTTCCCTGTGTAATTTTGTTTTGTTTTTTTTTTTTTTGGTTTTTCGAGACAGGGTTTCTCTGTGTAGCTTTGCGTCTTTCCTGGAACTCACTCTGTAGCCCAGGCTGGCCTCGAACTCACAGAGATCTGCCTGGCTCTGCCTCCCGAGTGCTGGGATTAAAGGCGTGCACCACCACCACTGCCCGGCCCCTGGGTGGTTTTTTAAAGTCCTTTTTGATCACCTTTGTTGTCAAGAAGGTAAAAACATATATAGAAAGACAGGGTAATTTATAGCCCAGGCTGGCCTTGAACTTGCTGTGTAGCCATGGATGCCTTCAAACTTGTGATATTCCTAGTTCCACCCCCTAATGCTGAGATAAGAAACCTGCACCACCACACCTGGTTCAGTATATATATATATATAAAATTTCTATTATCTATTTTGTGGGTATGTGTATATGTCTGTGCACATGCATGTGGGTGCTCTATGATGGAGTCCAAGGAGTCAGCTTCTCTGGAGCTGGAGTTACAAACAGCTGTGGGTTAGTAACGGCGCTCACTCCAGTCTTCTCTAAGAGTAGTACACGCTTCTACTCACTGATCCAGCTCTCAGGTTTCCATCCTATTTTCAAATAACAGTTTCCTATGAGAAAACTAAACACAATAGGTTTAGTTTTAGTACCCACCTGATGGCTTACAACCATCTGTAACTCCAGCTCCAGAGGATCTGTGTAGGCAGAAGTTTCTGTCCTGCAAGCCGCTCCCAAGTAACCACACAGAGGCTTAACATTAGTTATAAATGCTCAACAGATAGCTCAGACTTGTTACTAGCTAACTCTTAGATTTAAATTAACCCATATTTCTTATCTATGCTTTGCCATGTGGCTTGGTACCTTTTCCCAGTACGGCATGCCCATCTTGCTTCTCTCTGTCTGCTCGAGACTCCTCTGACCCTGCCCTTCTTCCAGCATTCTCAGTTTGAATTTCCTGCCTAAACTTATCCTGTTCAGCTATTGGCTAGTCAGCTTCTTTATTAAACCAATCACAGTGACATATTCACACAGTGTAAAGGAATACTCCACAGATGTAGACAAATTGCTAAACGGTCTTATTAATAAAAAAGAAAACACGGAGCCAGAAATTGGGACTGAGAGATCGGAGGACTAGGACAAGCCACAGCCAACCTCATCTCACAGACCTTCAGTCTGCAAAGAGACCTACTTCCTGTCTACCCATGCCTATATGCCTTTCTGTTCTGCCATCTCATTTCCTCTCTGCCCAGCTACATCACTTCCTCTTCCTGCCCAGCTCTGTCACTTCCTGTCTCTCTGTACAGATCTCCAGACCTTTATGGTTAACTAATGTTGGAATTTAAGGTGTGTGCCACCACACCTGGCTCCATTTCCAGTGTGGCCTCCAGAGTGATAGGATTAAAGGTGTGTGCTACCATTGCCTGACTTCTATGTCTACTGTAGTGGGTGGTTTTTCCCTCTGATCCTCAGATAAACTGTATTGGGGGACACAGATAAAATATCACCACATGCAGATCTGATGCCCTCTTATGGCCTCTTTGGATTCTAGGCAGCACACTCATTCATGCAGGCAACACACTTCTGCACAGAAAGTAAATAAGTGTTTTTATAAGTTTTTAAGTAGAAGATTTTTAAAAACTAAATATTTTAAACTCGTAAGTATCTAAAAACCATCATTTCACCCATTCCCTCTCTTCCCTTTTTGGCACCCAGAGTTCTTATTTTTCCTTCTTTCCTTCTCATCTTGCAGTCTTTCCCCTTTCACTGTTTCTCACTCTGTTTCCTTGCTCTTTATCACACTGGTTACTTCACTCTCTGGCATCATTCTCTGTATATGGCATAGGTTACAGATTCAGTTTCTGCTGAAAGTTGCACAGAAAAGGACAGCATTTTGTAATCATTTTTTTGTCACTAGACATGAGGAAAATGGAGTTTAAAATACTGTGGTGATATATTGTGCACCCCAATAAATCTTATCTGGGGATCAGAGATAGAGCCAGCCACTAGATTAGACATAGAGGCCAGACAGTGGTGGCACACACACTCTTAATCCTATCATTTGGAAGACATGGTGGATGTGTGTGTGATGTCTGCCTGCCTTCCTGTCTGACCCTAACAAAGAATTTTGTTCTGTATTTATGGAACATCCCAGGAAACACGGTATGAGGAAAGAATGAGGAATTTTATAGAGTTATACAAGGGACTTACTCCTACTGACCCAGAATAGCACTCAAAACTTCAAACAAATGATGCTTCCAAAATTTATGGTGGATTTTGTTTACTTTAATTCAACCTATTGACTGGTTTCAGTAAATGATTACCACAAAACACACACACACACACACACACACACACACACACACACACACACACA
>CABHPR010151038.1:7940-74105 GCA_902168415.1 Peromyscus melanophrys | reverse complement strand
TGAGCACTTTCATGGTTCTGGTGTCAATGAAATATTTATGTAATCCTCACAATTCTGAAACAAAATACTATTCCCTTTGACAAATAAGACCACCTGCTCAAGGACATGTAGTTTCTCAGGGGCAAGTCTAACGTCAGTCTGTACTCCCCCACTCGCCCAGAGCTGGGCTAGTCAAGGACTCATCCAAGGCCAGAAGACAGGTAGTTCTTGGTCAAGGATATGAGGAAACAAAGCATGAAAGCGGATACAGCACCAGGCAGTCAGGCAGACCTGGGTCCAGCTCTGCCTGCGAGGCCTTGGCTGAGTACCAGGACCGCTGAGTGGCTAACTTCCTCATCTACTAAATGGGAGCTGAAAACTTCCTCCTCCACTAAATAGGAACTGTAACTCCTATATTAAATGAGGTGACATCTGCTGAATGCTTTTTGCTCAGTGCCCATCAGGAAGCAAAAGCATTAAGTGCTTAGAGGGAATTTATCTTTCTACTTCTGTGCAAAAGACAACCTGTTAAAAAGTAGATTGCCTCTATTGAAACCAGGCTTTTCCAGTCAGCAGCTAGGCAGATGTGCACTTAAAGAGCATCCTCCGTCTTACTCAGGGTTCCAAAAAGAGCAACTGAACCTCCTCAAATCTCTCTCCTTCTGTAAGGCAATGTGTCTGGAGAATAAATGGATAACATGTTAAATTTGTACATAGCAGTTGCCCAAGGACAGCAGCCCTGCCTCGATTTTGATCTTGAGAAATGCCCTGGCCTTGACCTCCACAGAGGGGAGGCTATGAGGATTCACCATGATGTTAACTCTGCTTCTACGAAAACCTCAGAGCTATGTCTCCATGTTCATTCCAGTTATCTTCCCATGTGACATCACAGGACATACTTGCCCATTCAGGGGGAAGTTTGAGGTTTGTGCCTTCACCTGCTCATCCCTAGGTGACACCTCAGGTCACACAGCACATTAAGGCAGGTGGAAGCTTGTCAAAGAACCCACAGGGACAGGAGAGTGGCAGGTGTCTCCAAAGGCATCCATTCTAGCACACATCGGTCCCCTGTACAGCTCATCCACAAGGCGCTGGACCAGGATTCCTACCACAACCTCTCGACCACACAGCTAGGGAGAAAGCCACAGAGCAGCCTCAAGGGAGCAGCGTCCTGCCTCTTCACTTCGTTTATAAACACAAACAAGAGTTTACTTATAGGTCTTTCTTCAATTAAGATGACAATTGATAAACCCTCCCAAACTTCCTCCTCTGCTCTCCTGTGTCTATTCCATCATCCATCATCTCAAGTTCAAGTACTAGAGTAAATGTTCCAATGTGGACTTTCTTTTTCCACCTTTAAATTAAACCCTGAATCAGTCCCCTGTTGTACCTAGTTTTATCTGATTTTGACTTGAGGGAGTCCAAGTTTAAATACTTCCCATTAGGTATTTCCAATACAATAAAAATGGGCAAAATGCTCCCATGATCTTCCAAGAACCCCTTTTCCTGAATCTATGGCCAAGACATGAATAGCACCTAATCCTGAGAAAACCACCTTTGAAAAGCAATGCACAGTGGAACATCCACCCTCCTTCTGAACTCCTGCATCCTCTGGGTATCAAAATGTCTGGTAAAGGGACAAAGCACTCTATTGTCTGATTGTCCCATAATAGAAATGAATCCTTCCCTTCACAGAAACAGCCATGGGCACAGAACTCTGGTCACCAGAGCTTGTACTGTACTGCACAGTGGCCAGACATGTGATGGGAAAACATATAAGGCAATAGAAATCACTCCAAAGCACAGTACTAATCTGACAGAGTTGCTTCCTGGACATCACTGAAGGTTTTGCTGGCTGGCAGTGTTTTACAGTCTAACTGCTAGCCTGTGGTGTACCTACTAGCAACCCCTTGTAATTCTAGCCACAGGTATCCCTACCAAATTACTCAAGGCAGTTCTTTTTACCAAAATTTGTGTTCCTTTCCAGGTTAGACATCTCTCAGCCAGTACAAAGCAAGCAAACGGGTAATGGTCCCAACGTGAAGTTCAATTTCTAATAACCAATATCTAAAGATCTTTAGTGATAAAATGAAACTAAGTCCTAGGGATGTGGTAGACAGTTTAAATAAAATCATAGAGGAGAGCTGAGCACAACTTGAAACAAAGCTGCCTAAGAGATCTTAGTTCATGTGTGTTCACATCTGTATTTCCTTTCTTGGAACCTCTGATCCCACAGCCCGACATAGCTTTATTGGGATGTTCTCAGGCTCCATCTCTCACAGTATCCTGTCTTAACTCTGCCCTGCAGTTAATTCTGCAGAGGTGAGAGACCAGAGCGTCAAGTGAATTCCTGAACTGCTCTTTTTATTTTTATTGAGAATACAATCTATGATCTATGTATCCCAAGATCTCATCTTCCATGGAGAGATGGGCAACAGCCTACACAGTTCCCAGCATCTCAAGACAAGAAAGTCATGCAGGGTCTGAGGCTGATGGCAGGTGTGTGTTACACTCTCCCTGGGTCTCTTCACTCTTCCTTTTGGTAGATGATGGAAGTATGGGTAATTGGGCACATATAGCAATCACAGTCTGACTCTAGCCCCTTAGAGAGGTGGCACATTGCAGAGTGGGGAGACAGTGACCCACCTAGAAATCTCTTCCCACACTAGACACTGGACATTCTGTGGGGTCTGCCACCTAGGACCCGAGACAGACTGATAGGAAACAGATGGTGTGAGACACTTATCTGATTAAGGCACAGAGCTTGTTTTAACATAGAAAACAGAACTGCAGGCAAAACTGGGTCACAGGCTTGATAGGGTATAAAAGGGAAGAGGTCTAAAATAAAAGTCACTTACTGCAGTCCCTCTGGATTCCAAACCTATCCCCCACCCACCCACCCCCACGCTAAAGCTGTGGCCAGCAAGACAGTAAACACCTATGCGGAAATCAAAGGTGAAGGATCCGAGTTTCTGGGGAAGCCTGGGATCCTGGCACGCAGAGACAGAAACAGGAAGTATAACCCTCTGTACCTGACCCCGCTAGAGATTACATGGTTGGTCATTGTGGTGTCCAGTAATGAAGCCTAGAGCTAGCCCTCCCCAACCCAAGAATTCGGGACAGAAGTACCTCTGTGGGAAGGCAGCACATGATCGGTCAGCTGTAAGTCGGAGACCTGGAGACAGAGGAAGCAATGATGGCCAGAGAGGCAAAATGGCCAAATGGCTCAGGGCACGGGGGTCCTACTGGCCTGGGAACAGCCAGCTTGACTTTCTTCCTCAATCACATGGTATTCATGTCAGGGACCAGCAGCACTCGCATGGGTCTGCCAGCACCCAAGGTTCTAGATAGCCAAGTTAACTTGTCCAGGCCTGGTACCATAGCACTCACAGCAGTACCTCATCCTCCTTAAGTAACACAGAATATCACCAAGGACTGTCAGACCCACGAGCGGTTTGTTTGTTTTTCTGTTTCCTGAAAAAATAAACCCAATTTGAAGGGAAATTTCAAACCACAGGCAGAGCCAAGAAGGAGTACAGGTCACGTGTTTCAACTAATGTCCCAAAGTCCAGTGTCCCCCTGTCACCCACCAAAGGCAGTGCTGGGAAAGGAGGCCACAGGGGGAGTTTTCCCAAAGGGCTAGTGTGTGGGGGTATTGTGTTCCCCAAACTATTGTGTATGCTAATAAACTTATCTGGGGTCAGAGAACAGGACAGCCACAATATGAAACAGAGGTTAGGCAGTGGTAGCATACGCCTTTAATCCTAGCATTCCAGAGACAGAAATCCCTCTGGATCTCTGTGAGTTCAAGGCCACTTTGGAAATGGCCAGGCGTGGTGACCCACGCCTTTAATCCCAGAAAGCACCCCTTTAATCCCAGGGAGTGGTGGTAGAAAGCAGAAAGGTATATAAGGCGTGAGGACCAGAAACTAGAGGCATTTGCCCTGGAGAGGCATTTGGCCTGGAGAAACATTTGGCCTGGTTAAGCATTCAGGCTTCTAGCAGCAGTTCAGCTGAGAGTCATTCTGGATGAGGGCTTGGGGCATCCAGTCTAAAGAAACAAGACCAGCTGAGGATCCAGCGAGGTGAGATAGCTGTGGCTTATTCTGTCTCTCTGACCTTCCAGTGTTCACCCCAATACCCGGCTCAGGTTTGATTTTATTAATAAGAACTCTTTAAGATTCATGCTACACTAGTGGGACTCTGTTGAAAATCAGCAGGATCTGCAGAGGGGAAAATGGGAGAGGTGGGGAGTTGTGCCAGCCTAGTTAAAGTACGGGGTAGACAAAGGACTTAAGAAAGATGAACAGAGCCAGCTGCATAGTGGTGGCGCACGCCTGTAATCCCAGCATTCGGTAGGCAGAAGCAGGCAGAGCTCTGTGAGTTTGAGGCCAACCTGGTCTATAGAGTGAGTTCCAGGACAGCCAGGGCTATACAGTATGGTGATATTTTATTTGTACGAAAATGCGATTTGTATGTTAATAAATAAAGTTGCCCGGGGGTCAGAGCTATTAGCAAGCCATAGGAAAGCAGGGCGGTGGTGGCATATGCTTGTAATCCCAGCACTTGGTAGGCAGAGCTAGGTAAGTCTCTGTGTGTTCAGGGATACAGCCAGCATTGGAGACACACGCCTTTAATCTCAATACCAACCATAGAAGACCTGGAGGTCTGTACAGACAGGCAGTGAAGAGGCAGTCCTGTGGTTGGGTTTATAACCAATGAAAAGGCAGAACAGAAAGTCTATATAAAGACTTTAACACAGGAAGTAGCTCTCTTTCGGAGAGGTAGGACCACCGCAGGAGGAAGGGTAAGGTTTTTGCTCTTAGCTCTGACCTCTTGGCTTTCTTCTTTGCATTGGTTCTGTGTGTCTTATTTAATAAGACGGTTGGTTACATCTACAATACAGAGAAACCCTGTCTCAAAAAACAAAAAGATTAAAAATTTAAAAAAAAATAAAGAAAGAAAAGGAAAGAAAGGAGAATGTGATTGTGAGCTAGGGGTGTGGAGGGAGGGACTGGTGGTCATGCATTACGGCTCTGTCCCATCCTTTGAATCCAGAAACCCAGAGTCCTGGGCACTACAGCTGTGACAGAGGTTTGGATACTGGACAAAACCTATGCCTTGCCTGAGTCCCACTGCCACTCTGCACCACACACTCATACCCCCCTCCCTTCAGCAATGGCAACTAGTGCTAGCCCAGGCTCCTGCCTGCTGAGACGTCATGCAGGGGCTGCGGGATGGCTCTATTGCTAAGGGCTTGCCTGCAAACATGGGGCTGTCAGTTTTATCCTCAAAACTCATTGTTTTAATATTTGTTTGTGTGTGAGTGTTTTGTCTACGTGTATATATGTACATATACATGTACATGCCTGGAACCTACAGAGAGCAGAATAGGATGCTAGATCCCCTGGAACTGGAGTTACAGGTGATTGTGAACTGTCATATGGGTGTTGGGAGTCAAACCCTGGTCATCTGTAAGAGCCACAAGTGCTCTTAGCCACTAAGCCACCTCTCCAGCACCAGAACTCATTTTTCGAAAGTGCTAGGCCTGGTAGCACACACTTAAGATCTTAGCTCTGTGACAGGCAGGCCCCTGGGGCTCACACACACACACACACACACACACACACACACACACACACACACACACGTGAGCATCCACACATACGTGCATGCACACATGTACCCTCAAGCTCACTACTGTCACAGTTCTAATACTTGATGCACATAGCTACACGACTTTGCCTGAAGAAAGAGATTCTTTGCACCCTGTACACGGATACCTCACTTTGCTGGTGCCTCAACTGCAGGCAACTGACTGCTTCTCTCCATCTGTGGATAAAATATCCCCTCCCATGTTCTCTTTAAGTGTGTTCTTTCTGCCTCTGCCTTGACCTTCTGAGCAGGATGGCAAGCCTCATGCAGATACTGCTTATTCCAGCATCTTCCCACTTCTCCGTTTCCACGCCCCAAGTTCACTGTCACAAAGACTGAGGAAAGGGCACCGACGACCTACTGCCAAGCTGTTCGTTTGCAGCTGTAAGCCCAAACGGTCTTTCAGCATCTTCAGCTAAATGGTACCCTTTTCATTCTGTGCTGGACACTTGTAAACATAGTCCTTCTGGGCACCCGAGGACCAATCAACAGAACTGACTTTTCTTGAAGGAAAGATAAGATCAACTTCAGAAGAGTGAGAAACAAAAGTTTTAAAGCCGAGCCAAAAAAAAAAAAATGTCAGCCAGTAGAAAGCCCAGCTGTGTCAGCTAAGGATCTGTATCAGTTGTTGTTGAGGATGCTGTGATCAAATAAGAAGCAACTTAAAAGAGGAAGGGTTATTTGGTCCGTGGTTGGGTGGGATACAGCCCGTCACGGCAGGGAAGGCATGGCTGCAGGTGGCTCTGTCGATGCCAGGGTGTGCCTGGTCACATCTCAACCAGGCGGGAAGCAGGGAGGGGAATTCTGGCATTCAGCTGCCTTCTCTCTCCGGTTTTATTCTTCCCCTCCAAATGCCCAGGGGATGATAGCACCCATGTTTAAGACCGGTCTTTCCTCTGTAGTTATACAAATGCTCTCTGGAAACACCCTCAAGACACTCCGGGTACATTGTCCAGGTGATTCTAAACCAGCCACATTGGTGAATAAGATCCTCATCATAGGTTCTCACAATTTCCACAGTTTTCCTTTTCTTTCTTCTTGTTGTTGTTGGTTTTTTGAGACAAGGTCTTACTATGTAGCTGTGGCTGTCCTGGAATTCACTATGTTGACCAGGCTGGCCTCGAACTCAGAGATCTATCTACCTGCCTCCGCCTCCCAAGTGCTGGGATTAAAGGCATGCACCACTATGGCTAGCCACACTTTTTTCTCCTACATCCTAGACTCCACCCTGACCCCACACTTCTTCGGCTTCTGTCTGTTCCTCGTGTAACTCTCTCATCCGAACCAGTTCCTTGGAGGGCTTTCTGGGGTTGAAATAGGATCCCTGGTAGGATCAAAAAAAAATTTTTTTTCTACTAACTTCATAAAGTGCAGACTTCTCCTGCTGATCAGAGATTTCTTTTTTTTTTTTAATTTAGATCTGTAGGTTCACGTCTAAGATGGAAACACCAATGCTTTTATCTCTTTAGGGATCGAAGCTGAATTAAGAAGGCGATGTATACATTGTTTGCTACAATACATTACATCAGGCATTCCTACTAAAAATACCCAAGAGAAAAGCCACAGCAAGGAGGTTCGTAAAGGTACAAAAGCCTGGGGCTCCTCCATAGCATGTTCTCACTCCAGCCTCCTGCCAAACACGTCCCAACTGCTGCACTATCACACAGACCTCTCTCGGAGATTAGCCAGGACCATCACCGCAGAGCCCCTGTGGCCTGTGGTTCTTGTGAAGGTTGCCGAGTTGCTAACCCTAAAGACTGTGCTCCACACTTTATCCCCATGGGTACGGGCTTCCAAGGTTAGCGCCGGACAATTCCAAACACATGTCACCTCTCATTCATCAGCACTCGCTCTGGACTGTAAACATCGCTACACTCCATAAAAGCAGGGGTGAAGGGGGCCCGGGGGAGGTGAGGAAAACATCGACTTGCTAGTGTGATAGACCCATGGGACAAAAGCTTATCGTGGGTCCTTTCAATACCACCATGGGTGCAAAGCAAGGTTTTCAGGGCGCTGTGTATCATGCTGAACCTCTGGCAGCAGCTGCATCCAACACCTTCATTCAGTTCAGCAGCTGCTTCCAACACCTTCGGGGATGAATCCGTTTCTCACATAGCCATGAGTAGAAATGATCTTGAGAAGAAAGCAGGACTGATCTGAAAGGTTTGCCCCCTTGTTTCCCTTTGTCATTTCAACTGGAGGCTTCTCCAGCTTTTGTTCACTGTTTTCCTTTGTCTTGTGTTGTGCTGTTTTGTTGTTACAACAAAGAAATGGCATCTTCTGCTGCCCCGTGGAAAGGGAAAGCTTATGTCACAATGGGAAGGGACACCTCAGAAGCGAGGCATGCATTCCGCCTTCCATACATAGCCAGACAGTACTACTCAAGTGAGGTCTGAATGGAGCTACTGCAGATCTCGCTAAAAGAAGAAAATGGTCCCAGCATGACGGTGTTCAGTGCAAAGGAAAACTATTGTCTCAGACATCAGTCTATACATCCAAACCCTCCAGGGCCTGTGGCAACTGAGGGTATAGACTGAAGAAAGCAGAAAAGCCTTTCAAAGCTGGGCATGCACACCTTGAGACCTTGTTTTCACTTACACTCTGGGGGTTGAGTACCATTTCTTACCTTTGCAGAGACACAGTCATAGATGGTCCACAAACTAGAATTTCCCATGAGTCTTCTGGCATGAAGCATTCTGGCAGCATGGTCTATGGGTAACCAATTCAGTTCCCTCGAGGTGAAGCAAGAGCTGAAACCATTTGTGAACACTGGAATCCATCTAAGTGTTTCCAACATCCTTCACCTTTCATAGACGTCGGAACACACTTGACTTAAATGTTTTTGTAATGACTAATTTTGATTCTTTTCCAAAACAGTCAGTGAAATTTTAAAGCCATGGCTTTTTATATCCACAATCAGTTGATCAAACACTGAGGTACTATTTCATCAAATTAGATGTTTGCACTAACCAGGGCAAATTGGTATAAGGAAGTTTGAGAGCACACACACACAGACACACACGCACACACACATGCACACTCATCAGTAACTGATTAAACCCTCCAGGCATTATAGTGGAGACGTCCCTAGTCACACCACGTGGGTTGAACTAGCTCCTGAGGATCAACACTGTGGGACAAAGCATGTGCTCTACATTAATTGTGGAACACAGAACAGTAAGTAGCTAATAACACAGAAGCTGTTTAGAAAAGTTTTGTGGTTAAAATATTTAGGTATTCATATTGCCTTGGCTGTATTTATATTTGGTATAATTTATATTGCATGGCATGGTATTAATACCATTTGGTATATGGTATTTATATTGCAAATGTGAGTATTGGTTTGTTTATAAGCAATATCTTAAAGGAATAATAGGATAAATGGGTAGATCATTGAATCTACCTCTAAAAAGAAAAAGGGGAAGATATAAAAATGACAAAGGGTAGATTATTGAATCTATTATGAAAAGAAAAAAGAGAGAATATAGATATGATATGATAAAAAGGGAGATTATTGAATCTACTTTTAAAAAGGAACTACTTGTTTTATATAGGATAAGTAATGAAAATTTTTTGTCTGAGTTTATCAAATGTTACTGGACTGGACATTGTTAATATACATAATGGAGTTTTTTGTCTGAATCTGTCAAATGTTAATGGACTAGACATTGTTAATGTAATTCTTGACTGTATATATTGTATATACTTATTGGATATAGTTTTTCTTGTATTAGTTATAAGCTTTTTTAAATTTTAGACAAAAAAGGGGAAATGTGGTAATATTGTGTTCCCCAAAATATTGTGCACCCTAATAAACTTATCTGGGGTAAGAGAACAGAACAGCCACTAGATACAGAGGCCAGAAAATGGTGGCACTCACGCCTTTAATCCTAGCATTCCAGAGACAGAGATCCGCCTGGATCTCTATGAGTTCAAGGCCACACTGGAAACAGCCAGGCACGGTAACAAGAGCCTTTAATCCCAGGAAGTGATGGCAGAAAGCAGAAAAGTATATAAGGCGTGAAAACCAGGAACTAGGCTGGTTAAGCTTTCAGGCTTTCAAGAAGCAATTCAGCTGAGATCCATTTGGATAAGAACTCAGAGGCTTCCAGTCTGAGGAAACAGGATCAGCTGAGGAATTGGCAAGGTGAGGTGGCTGTGGCCTGTTCTGCTTCTCTGATCTTCCAGCGTTCACCCCAATACCTTGCTCCGGGTTTGATTTTATTAATAAGACCATCTAACAATTCATGCCACAATATCTCCTGTATCCCATATGCTGGCCTTGGACTTTCTAAGCATCCAAAAACAGCATTGAACTCCTGATCCCCCTGCCTCCACCTCCCAAGTGCTGGGAGTAAAGGTGTGCATCACCCTACTCAGTTTATATGTTGGTGGAGATCAAACCAAAGGCCTTTTGGGTGCCAGACAGGCACATTACCAGTTGAGCTGTATTCCTTGCCCACAAACACATTTTCTAAAAAGGATTTAGTACCTTCAAATTTGGAGCCAGACCACTCTATTAAAAGTCAACTTTCCATTGCCTTTCTGTCCCCAGGAAAAGTCAATTCACACTTATGTCCCAAGTCTCCTGGGGGGAGGGGAGGTCTGCTACATTTCAATGTTAGACTTCAGTGTTATTTCTCACCTTGTATGTGCTTGACCTCGTTCTTGATTTGGGATGAAAGCTGGGAGAAATTTACACAGAGTGATGGGTCACAGGATTTTTCTTTGGTTAGACATATTTCATACATGTGAAACAACTGAAAGGATGCAATATAGTATCCATGTATGTGGCACAGTGACTGCCGCTGCAGATTAGACAATCAGTGTCACCCACGTGTCCCACAGACCTTCCAGGTTTCCAAAAACATTGCAGCCCACTCTGCGACGTCCTCCAGCCCCTGAGGACTTGGAGTCATCTGCACAATCATTCCTGCTTTCAAGTAATACAAAGGCTGACACTTGCCCCCACTCCTAGCATTTGGCACCGAAGTAAAATGACATAAATTCCCCCCTCATCCACCAGGGATAAGAAGGGACCAGAAAGCGTTCCTTCCATTCCATCCACAAATCCTTTGCTTCTGGTACAGGCCGGCATCAATAGCATGACTGACATCCCCCTGATCGGAGGCGGCCTGAAGACCACCGCAAACACCAAATAAAAGCAAACATAAGCACACATGAGATAGTTGATGCACAGAGCAAACTTTGTTTTCTTCCTTTTTATGATTTTAAATTCTTGGTTGCCCCTGGCTTAGTGCTAGAAGGAATCTACCATTCGTGTGAGGCACATATAATCCATTTCTTCCCAGTGAACCCCTGACTGCTGTGGGGGAAACCAGTGACTACAGGAATGACCCAGTGGTCCCCCAACGACCACAGGAAAGCCATTGGGAACCACAAGGACCTTGCTTACTTAGCTCTGTGACAGCCAATCTTCGCTCTCAAGTTGACTCGAGTTGGAATCTCCAGGGAAATGTAAATCTGGGTATGTGTGCTTCTGAAGCTGTTTCCAGAGAGACTTAACTCAAGGGGGAAGGCCGACCCTGAATGTGGGTGACACGATCCCACAGGCTGGCGTCCAGGAGTCAATAAAAAGGAGAACGCCAACTGAGCACCAGCACTCATCGCCCTCTGCTTCCTGACTACACGTGTAATGTGGCAGCTGCCTCATACCCATGCCCTTCTACCTTTCCTGCCATAGAGAACTGGATTCCCTCAAACTAAGACAAAAAAAATAAAATAAAAAACCAAACGTTTGCATCTGAAGTTGCTTCTTGTCCAGTATTTGATTACTGCAGCATATAAAGTAACTGACACACCATTTCACTCTGCACCCCCACTCTCTCCACTGACCTAAGACTTCCTACCAGTCACCTGACCACACCTGGGGTCTCAGGCTGCACTTCCCCAAAAGCAAGCCTCAAGGAGCCCTATGAAGGATCGCTTCAGCCAGGTAAACACCCTCACTGGTGACAACCCAGGAAGAACCTCGTGACGTCTAGAATGATCTCCATCAGTGACCTCAAGCTGTCTTATCTCTAGCCACACTCAAAAGAGCAAAGGAAGCCCAAAATAAACAGGGCTTCGAAACTGATTGCTAGAAGTGGTTTTCTCAAAATTGCAGAAACCCATGAGGGCTAGCCCAGGCAGATAACATGAGAATTACAGTTTCTGTGTCATTTCCTGCTGTGGATATCACTATATGTCAATAAACACTGATTGGCCAATAGCCAGACAGGAAGTATAGGCGGGACTAACAGAGAGGAGAATTGAGGAGGAAGGAAGGATAGAGAGACTGGCTGGAGCTGCGGTGAGGAGAAGAAAGATATAAAGTACCGGTAAGCCACGAGCCACGTGGCAAAGTAGAGATTAATAGAAATGGGCTAAATATAAGAGTAAGAGCTAGACAATGATAGGCCTGAGCTAATGGCCAAGCAGTTTAAATAATGTAAGCGTCTGTGTGTTTATTTTATGAATGGGTTCGGTCAGGGAATCAGGGACTGGTGGGACTTGGGAGCTGGAGACTGGCGGGACTTGGGAGCTGGAGAGAAATTCTCCGGCAACATTTCCCATCACACATGATCACTGAGAGCAGACAGCAAGCATGCCTGCCTCAGATGCCACTCACCAATGCAGGCATGGACCCTCACAGACAGCTGTGTCCTCAGAATAATGCTGTTCTTCTTGCCCCGCCTAAGAGAGACAGGAGACAAATCACAGGTATCAGCAGAGGCAACGGCACCCAACAACCTGAACATCAGCACACCCACCTAAAAGAGATGCCCAGCAAGCAGGGACCTAATCTAAACAAGAATATATCCCGAAATAGCACATCACAAGGCTTCAAAGGAACAAAAAATGGGAAACTTTGGCTTTTCTGGATTAGCCTAAGTGTTTTATCACCAAGTCCACTTCCCAGAGTCTAGGTGGCCAGCGTGACCATGTGGGGAAGATTTTTAAATCTGAGCCCATGGAGTGAAATCCCTGCAATATAACAACACAATCTGCTCGCTCGTTCCCAGGGCTATTTTAAATTAGTTTTTACATATATAGGAAAAGGGAACACATACTCCCATCTGGAAGAGCTGCTCTGTTGGTATCCATTCAAGGTTGCCAGGGCTTCTCCTTTAAATTCTTACCGAAAGATGGAGTCCACCAAGGACACTTGCAGGCTACTTATGATTGGCCCTGGCAATATGCACACTCCCTACCTCACCTCGAATCTTCCTTGCCTTAGTTTCGAAGAGAAAGAAAGGGCCTGGACCTCCCCAGTTCCATTTCTACTGGGGCCTGTCCTAGGTAGGCCCTTGTATGCAGAGATAGAGCCGAGACTTGGTATAAAGTGTACAGTGGGAGATGCCATGGGTCCTGGCTACATGCGGGTAACAAGGGCCTTGAGACTAGAGAACGCCAGGAAGCCTACAGTTGAAGGCAAGCTGAGAGAGCAAACCATCCAGGAACAGGGAACATGGAGGTCCTCCTGTGACTGAATCCCTTCCCCATCGCTTCTTCCAGGGCCTCAGTTGGGACAGAATCTGGCAGAGCCTTCCAGCATCCTAGTCTTAAGATTGTGTAGGGAGGAGACCCAGAACCCAAGTAGTGACAGCATCAATTATATGTTTCATTTTTGAGCCCAGAAAAGAAGAGCGTGCGTGGCTTTACATTTATTATTAGAAAGAGAAGGGGGAAACAGTCCTAGGAAACTATGTGGTGGCCTCCAGTCTTCAGTTGCCTGTGGATGTCATAGTGTCATTTTCTTCACAGCAGAGTAGAACTTCTTTATCTAGTTATCTGTTGATGGACACCTAGGCTGGCTCCATGTCTTACTCATCATGACTCCCCCTTACATACTCAGAATCAAAAGGCCTGTTTAAAGGGTAATTTCATCATCTGCAACTCTTCTGTTTCAGTACTCACCTGGGTCTTTACATGTCCATGTACACAAGGCCCTACAACTGATGGGGCCTGTGTGCAGTAGGGGACACAGGCTAGAAGCATGGTATAGGGCAGTGACAAAATCCCACATACATGGGTTTTAGGCAAAGGAAGGAAGCAGCCTAGGTCTTGGAAGAAATGAATAAAAGGCCCCGGGGGGGGGGGGAAGAGTTATAACCTCAATATTGAAACCTAATACCCCAAAAAAAAAGCACATTAAAAGGTAAGGTGGGAGCTGGAGTGGTTAAGAGCACTGGCTGCTGGCTGCTCTTGCAGAGGACCCAGGTTCAGTTCCCATCACCTACACTGTGGCTCACAACTGTCTGTAACTCCAGTTCCAGGGACCTGGTGTCACATTCTGGCCTCTATGAGTACTGCACACACAGAACACACAGACATATATGCAGGCAAAACACCCACACACATAAAAATAAGTTAATCTTAAAAACACAAAAGATAAGATGCACAAGTCCAAGAAAAGTATGGCAAACATAACATTCAAAGATAATACCAGGTGGTCAGATAAGGTTTCTCCTATGTGGTGGTTTGAATAGGTATGGCCCCCATAGGCTCATAGATTTGGACGCTTAGTCACCAGAAAGTGGCACTATTAGGAGGTGTGACCTTGTTGGAGGAAGTGTATCACTGGGGGTGGGCTTTGAGGTTCAAATTCAAGCCAGGCCCAGTGTCTCTCTCTTCCTGCTGCCTGTGGATCCAGATGTAAAACTCTCAGCTCCTCCAGCACCAAGACTGCCTCTGTGCCACCACGCTTCCCACCATGATGATAATGGACAAAACTTCTGAACCTATAAGCCAGCTCCAATTAAATTTTTTCCTTTATAAGAGTTGCTGTGGTCATGGTGTCTCTTCACAGCAATAGAAACCCTGACTAAGACATCCTAAGAACCCAGTTCAAGCAGTCCAATATGGCAACACACATGTGTGATCCTCAAGTTCAGATGCACACAATCACAGGAGCATCCATTGTGAGCCCCCTTTGACCTTCATGTCCCTCCCTCTGACATTCACACTCTAACATAGCTATGGTGGTGGAAAGCTGGCTTTTTATGTATTTCTTTTACAAACATTTATATTGGTGCCATTATTCATTCTAGAAGTCTTTTTGCTGATTCCTTTGGCTTTTTAAAAAAGAAATATCACATTATCTGCTGAAAAACAATCCCTATGTGGCTCTAGCTGTAGCTCAATGTTACAGTGTTTGCCTGGCATGTGAGGAGGCTCTGGGTTCGATCTCCAGTACTTAAAAATCAAAATAAAAAACCTCCCGCTGGGCATGGTAGGGCACACCTTTAATCCCAACATGTAGGAGGCAGAATTTGATCTGTGAGTTCTAGGCCAGCTAGGGCAACACAAAATAAAAACAGACAAACAAACAAACAAAAAACCTCCTTAGTTTTCCAATAAATATGCTCTTTTAATTTTTTCTAATTTATGTGTATGTAAACCTACATGAGTTTAAGTGCACCACAAGTGTTTAAAACTCCTTGGAGGCCAGAGGAGGGTGTCAGATCTTCTGAGTCTGGAGTTATAGGTTGGACTGCCATGTGGGTGCTAAGACCCATACCTCTGTCCTCTGTAAAAGCAGTAAGTTCTCTTAACTCTGGTCTATCTGCCCAGATCTTCTTTCCTTTAATTTTATGACTACAGCTTTCAGAAGAAAGTGGACCCTGGTATCTTTTCCCAAGAAATGGGGTAATATGTCCGTTTGGGTTCAGGAGAAAGCAGTTACAGGCCAGCAAGATGGTACAGTGGGTAAAGGCACTTGATGCCAAGTCTGATGGTCTGAGTTTGATACCCAGGTCCACCCTACATGGTAGAAGAAGGGAACCAAATCCCACAAGTTATTCTCAGCCTCCACATCCATACTGTGGCATGTGCACATGCATGCATGCACACAATAGATAAATATAATTTTCAAATCCTAAAAACGGTCCCAGTAGTTCCTGATGTGTGTGAGACACACAAACAGTATGTTGCAGATGAAGCTCTGAGTACTTGACACGTGTTTTATCTCCACAAAACCACCAAGATTGATAGCACTAGCACTGTGCGTTTTACAGATAAGAGAGACTTGAAGTTAAGATGGATCGCTGAAGTCTCACAGGTAGGAAGTAACTGAGCTTGGACCCAACCTAACCAATGGGACCTGCACTCTGTTCCCTCCCTCCAGCTGCCTCACAGGTTGGTGTCCCCCTCTTTCATCCTCTCACTGCACAGAGTTGGTGCTAAACACAATCTGACTAGGGCATGCGCCACTGCCTGCTGCATTAAGGGAACAACGTGGAATTCCCTCGGACAGCCACAGGCAACTGGCCTGGTCTGCAGCCTTTACACTCAAGTCTCCAACATCAGTCATTACCTGAATAGCCAGCCTTTTGACCACCTACCAGTCTGAGTCTTGTCACTCCCCACAGCTACACAAGCCAGTGTCTTTAAAAAAAAAAAAAATAAGCCTCGGCCGGGCGGTGGTGGCGCATGCCTTTAATCCCAGCACTCGGAAGGCAGAGCCACTTGGGTCTCTGTGAGTTCGAGACCAGCCTGGTCTACAGTGCGAGATTCAGGACAGGTACCAAAACAACACAGAGAAACCCTGTCTTTAAAAAAAACAACAAAAACAAAAAACCATAAACCTCTCTGCTGTTGAGAATGCAAGCAAGGGAAGCCTCACTGTGTGCTGGTGGAAATGTGGGTACAGCCACTCGGAAAGCTCAAAAGGCCATTAATAGGAATCCCCATATACCTAGCAGTGGCACTTCTGGGAATGTGCCCCAAAGAGTCCAAGTCAGTGTATCAGAGAGAGACCTGCACACTGTGTTCATAGCTGCACTGCTCACAGCAGCTAAGATCCCAAAGCAGTCTAGCTGTTGGAGGTGGGAGAGACCATGAAGTTAAAGGCTGAGGATGTGGACTGGGAAGGAAGAGGGGATATAGGCGCGTAGCAGAGGGAGTGAATATAATCAAAGTCCATTGAATGTGTGTGTGCGAATATTATAAGGAAGGCCCAACTCTGTACAATCAACACATGCTAATAAAGCTAGCAGATAGCAGCAGATGGCTGGTAGGTGAGAAACAGACAGAAGAGAGATGAGACCCAATAGTCATGCTTCTCTGGAGCACCCTAGTGCAGACTTCAGCATGGAACTTTACCGGGCTTCCATATTCCAAGATTGAAATCAATGGAAGGTTGTCACGGCCCCCCAGGAGCTCGAGAGGGTTCCTTGCTCCCTGCCACCTGCATGTTGGAACACTGCCCAGCTGCCACACCTGTGAGCCACTTCTCAGCTGCTGAGTCAGATGGGAATGCAGAAGCACCAGAACTTAGGGGCCAGGGCCAAAGGCAGTGTGTGAGGCCTGTGGCTCCAGGAACAATGGGCTTCCTTTCTTATCGGTGCAGCTGATGCCAGGGATTCACCAGCTTCCGAATCCCACTGTGTTTCCATCTGCAGGCCACACCCAACGCCATCCCTTCCAGAGTGACAACAGGAAACCATCCAGAACAGACACAGGAATCAAAAAGACTCGATCAAGGCCCAAGTGTCAGGGATGTGAGGGTCAGAACCCTAAGCTTCCAGCAAGTTCCCAGCCTCTCAGGAAGCATAAGTTTCTCCTGTAATGCTTATGGCCTTGGGGAAAGAACTCTCACTTGGGCAATTGAAACTCTTTAAAACCTGTGTTTGCCGGGCGGTGGTGGCGCACGCCTTTAATCCCAGCACTCGGGAGGCAGAGCCAGGCAGATCTCTGTGAGTTCGAGGCCAGCCTGGTCTCCAAAGCAGTTCCAGGAAAGGCGCAAAGCTACACAGAGAAACCCTGTCTCAAAAAAAAAAAAACCTGTGTTTACATTCCCAGCTCTCAAGAGAACACTTTCACAGGAAAAAACATAGAAAGGCCTTGTCGCGGTAAGAGCAGGGACTCCCTTTGCCTACCTGTGAGAGGTCAAAGCAGAGGCTTCGTCACAGTTTCCCGCCAACAGTAGAAATGCCACTCCATACTGTCCTCCAGGCACATAAGAAAATTTAAACTACTACTTCAGTGAAGGGTAGAGGAGGTATGTAAGCATTCTGTAGAAGCAGGAACAGGCCCCTCAGCAGGTCTTCAGGGAGGACAGCCCCTAGCAAGCTTCCAGCACTGGAAGACCCACCGGGCACCCTGGCTCAGAGACAGCAGGGGGATTTGAATGAGTCATCTGCTGGTCAAAGGATAAAGCTACCCAAGTCTGAGTTGCTCAGAAGCTCAGAGCTCAAGCCAGAGATCCAGCCATCACCGCATACATCTCCAGACATGCACTGGTGTCCCCTAGGAAAGTGTGGAGCTAACAGCAGATGCTAACACCAGCTGGGTGAGCTGCATGGATGCCTCAGCCTCCCTGAGCCCAGCTCCCTCACATGGAAAATGGGATGCTAATGACGTCAGTTTTCGGCTGAGGATGTGAAGATTGCTGACTCGGGCCCTGTGCGGAGGTCATGCCTGGCATGTGACAAAGGCTTGCTGATGTGAGGTGGCATCCTTGTCATCAACAGCCCCTGTGTGGGTCTCTCCTGCTGTGGGATGTTCTGTATGTTAAATGTGTTGCTCTGATTGGTTGATAAATAAAACACTGATTGGCCAGTAGCCAGGCAGGAAGTATAGGCAGGACAAGGAGAGAAAAGAATTCTGGGAAGTGGAAGGCCGAGACAGAGAGACGCTGCCAGCCGCCACCATGAGAAGATGTTAAGATATGGGTAAGCCACGAGCCATGTGGCAACTTATAGATTAATAGAAATGGGTTAATTTAAGATATAAGAACAGCTAGCTAGAAACCTGCCACGGCCATACAGTTTATAAGTAATATAAGTCTCTGTGTGTTTACTTGGTTGGGTCTGAACAGCTGCAGGACTGGCAGATGAGAGATTTGTCCTGACCATGGTCCAGGCAGGAAAACTCTAGCTACACTCTCCTCTCCTGCTTTAACGCCCGCCTGTCCCCTCTGTGTGTCCCATTAATGCCCACCTGTCCCCTCTGTGTGTCCCATTAATGCCCACCTGTCCCCTCCGTGTGTCCCACTCCGTTCTCATCTGCCTTTTCTCATTCCTCCCACATCATGTCTTTCCCTTCCTCCTTTTTTCCAATCTCCCACTTTACTGACTTCTCAAGAATCCACTGTGACAGTGTGTCACTGATCCTCTCTTGGGTTCAATTAAAGCTCAAAGGATTTAACATGGACACTGATGTGTATGCCCCTAAGTGTACTGGGCTCTGAGGATGGACGGGTCACCCACTTCACAGCATGTCATGAGGTGTCCCCAAATATACAGACTTACGTGTAGGTGCTTGATGGTACTTGTCCTGTGACCAAAGCACCAAGTCTATGTGCTCGAGGAAGAGATCTACCACCTTCAGAACCCTGGGCACTGCTCAGAGCAGCCACAAGCAGGCCCTGCATCCTTCTTCACTGTCCTCTCATTGCAAAAGCTGTACCTTCTCCCTGAACCCAGTGGCCTGGGTAGCGTCTCTTCTACGGCCATGCATTAGCATATTTTTAAGCTTTAATGAAGTATTCTTCAGGAATCATAAAATCTACCTGTTGCAAGTATATAATTCAATAACGTGGGGTCTGATTACACAGGGGCCTACTCATCGCCACAGTCCAGCTTTTTAACTGTCATGGCTCCCCACATCCCCCAAGAGAAACCCCATGCCTCTCTGTGGCCATTCCTCACTCCCACATCCAATTCCAGGAATTGCAAATGATCCCTCTCTGCGCTGACTAGCTTTATGTCAACTTGACACAAGCTAGAGTTATCTGAAAGGAGGGACTCTATTGAAAAAAGGTCTCCATAAGATCCAGCTGTAGAGCATTTTCTTAGTGACTGATGGGGAAGGAGGGCAGCCCATTGTGGGTGGGGTCATCCCTGGGCTGGCAGCCCTGGGTTCTATAAGAAAGCAAGCTGAGCAAGCCAGTAAGCAGCACCCTTCCATGGCCTCGGCATCAGCTCCTGCCTCCAAGTTCCTGCCCTGTTTGAGTTCCTGTCCTGACTTCCTTCAATGATGGACTACAGTGCAGAAGTGTAAGCCAAACAAGTACTCTCCTCCACGATGCTTGTGGTCACAGTGTTTCATCACATCAGTAGAAACCCTAACTAAGTCCCTCTCTATATAGACTTGCCTTTCTGACAATTCATGTAGATGGAACTGCAATACGTCACTTAGTCACTGATTTCCTTCACTTAGTCGCATGTTCTTCAGGCCCATCTAGAATGGAACATGTATCCCGATGTGTGTTACTTTCCTCATTGCTGTGACCAAATGCCTGACAAGACGTAGAACAGGGACCATCCCTGGCAATTTATGGCAGGAAAAGCTTTACGTGGGCTCATGGCTTGATGAGACATAAACATGATGGTGGGAGCAGCTGGTGACAGTGGCCACAGGAACATGAGGCTGCTTGCTCACAACTTTGCAGACCAGGAAGCAGAGAGATATTGGGCCAGAAGTAAGACTGGGGTATTAGCCCACCCCACAACAACATGTTCCCCAGCTAGGTGCCCCCTCCCAATGGTTCCATGGCTGCCAAAAACAGAGCCACCAACTGGAGATCAAGTGTTCATACACAGGAGCCTGTGGGGGACATTGCACCCCCACACTATGACATCATACTTCTTTCTCCTTATTCTGGTGCTGTCCCATCGCATGCACAGACCACTTGCTCTGCAAATTCTTCAGCTAATGGGCATTTGGGATCCTTCTACTTTGGGGCTATTATAAATAATAGCTCAGGGAGCATCTGTGTGAAGATCATTGCATGGACAAACGCTTCATCCCTCGGGGATATATCTAGAAGTAGAATTGCTGGGCTGTGTGGTCATTTGTGTTTAACATTTTAAGAAACCATCGGGCTGTTGTTTAAAGGGGCTGTGCCACTTTACATTCCCACCAGCAGTGCATTGGGTGTCCAGTTTCACCGCTTCCCCCTCCACACATGCCACCATCTGTTACTGTGATCTGAGCCTTGCCAGTCGGTGTACAGTAGGACCTCACTGTGGTTTTGACTTGAATTTCCCCCCATGACTTAAAATGTTGAGCAGCTTTTCACATGCTTCTTGGTCATTCGTGTACCTTATCGGCCATTTGTGTATCTTGTTGGGATAAATGCCTATTCAAACCTTTCCCCCGTTTATAATTACCACTTTGTTATTGAGTTGCAAGAGCTCTTTACATATTCTGAAAAATGATTTACAGGTACATGGTTTACAAGTTTTCTCATTCCTCACCACCTATCAAGTGCATTGTTAGAGGAGAAATTGTTTTTAATTTAGATGACTCCGATTTGCTTTGTCACCTGTGTTTTTCATCGTCTCTGACACACTGTTGGTTCACCTCACAGGGGACCATGGAGACTTGATCCTGCTTTCTCTTCCATGCTTGGAGCTGTCACATTTCAGACAATGACCCGTTTCCAGCTGGATTTCTATTTGTGGCAAAGGCCCCTCACATTTCACTGCCCTCGCGGTCGGACCTCAGGCCTCCTCAAAGGACAGAAGTTCGTTTGGCCCAGTGCTCATCAAATGCTGCTGCCACCCTGTCAGCCACTCCTCTCTTCTGCTTACTCTGTCCCAGGACACCCTGAACCTCCTCCTGCTGGGCTCTCTCTCCTCCGATTGCCATGCCTGGTGTCCTTACCTGTCCCTTTTTTAGACTTTTACCCCCTCCCCTTACTGAGGCGGACACTGCTGGTTACAGACCCGATAACCACACTCCCTCTCTGCCTTATACAAAGAACATAAGCTAAGGCGGGGGTGACCATCCTCCCCAGCACGGCTCTCATCTCCCGGTGGGGGTGACCATCCTCCCCAGCACAGCTCTCTTATCCCCGAGAAAGGAGTGGAAGTTGCTGGTAGAGTTTCTGAAAAGCTCTTTAAAGGGGAAAAAAACATGTAGTTGGCTGTGGGAGTCTGTGGGAGTCCAGCTCTGATCTTCTCCCACCTAACAAAGGGTTTCTTAGGTGGAGGAGAGAGGAATGAGAAAATATCAGAAAGACAGACCTAGACGATGAGGAGAAAGACAGACACAGGATAGCTTTGGGAGGGCCCTGGGTCAATAGCCAGCCGCCACTAGGTTTAGTCAAAAGGGAGACTAATATATGCCAAGAGGAGAGGCAAAAGACCTCCCCCTTGCAAGATCAAAGCACATCATACAGCCAAGTGTAGACCCTTGCAAACACCTGGTAAACACGTCCCTGGCCAAATCACCCCATTATGCAGCCCTGCTGGGTAAAGCAAGCTCAGATTCTCTGACCCTGAGTAATTCCGGCCCCCACAGTTGGCACCAAGATTTCTCTTCACCTGACCCGTCTGAAACAGGAAGCACTGGCTATCACCCAATATTCACAAAGATAAAGGGAAACCAGGTGAACATAAACCCGGGGTGTGTGGTGTGACATGCGCCTGAGTCCTAGCCGGCGTGATCACGTGTCCACAGGAAAGAGCTTGCAAGCACTTTGTCCCTTTCATCCTTTCTGGCACCCTGGATGCCGATGAGATAGTGTACTAGAGCTGCCACTCTGATCCAGCAATGGAGCCCTCATCTGAAGGTTGCTATCACTGTTTTACCATTCCCCAAGAGTATCAGACTCGAGGTTTTTAAAAAAAGAAAGAAAGAAAAAGAATAGAAATGTTTCAACTTATAGATTTGGGGATATCCTGGTTTGCAAGAAACAAAACCATCCTTCAACCAGCACATGCCTTAGGGCCCTGAAGGAATCCTAGGCAGAGCCAGCAGACTATTAACTATGGTGGAGCAGGAAAGGAAAAGCAGCCTGTGTCCCTACAGACATGATGGACTTACTCTGTGACCCTGCCTACTGGCCACAGTTTTCCTAGAGAGCTTGGAGGTTTACCAAAAAAATCTTTGGAAGTTCTAGAAGGGGAGTACAAGATATGCTACTTGCATATCTTGGCTTAGGAACAAACAGTTTTCCACTAGAGAAGGTCATCGTCTTCAACTGAAGGTGTAGCTTTGGGAGGTTTGGGAGTAGTATATGTGGGATAGTGAAGGATGAAGGGGACACTCATTCAGCCAGCCAAATCAGCCTGGCAGCTGACGGTTGCCATGCCACAGCCAGACTGCCTCATTAAAAAGAAAAAAAGGTACATTGAAAGTAGAGATAGGGGCTAGAAAGATGGCTCAGGGACTGGGAGCCTTGGCTGCTCTTCCAGAAGACCTGGGTTCAATTCCCAGCATCCACGTGGCAGCTCACAACCTTCTGTAACTCTAGTTCTAGGGAATCTGGTACCCTCACACCAACATACATGCAGGCAAAACACCAATGCACATGTGGTGGTTGGAAAGAAAATGGCCCCCAAAGGCAGTGGCATTATTAGGAGGTGTGGCCTTACTGGAGTAGGTGTGGCTTTGTTGGAGGAAGTGTGTCACTGTAGGGGTGGGCTTTGAGGTCTCCCTTGCTCGAGTTACACCCAATGAGACAGATCACTTCCTGTTGCCTGCAAGTAAAGATGCAGGACACTCGGCTACATCTCCAGCACCATGTCTCCCTGCACTCCGTCATGTCACAGCATGATGATAATGGACTGAACCTCTGAAAATGTTAGCCACTCCAGTTACTGTTTTTCCTATATAAAAGTTGCTGTGGTCCATGGTATCTCTTCACAGCAATAGAAACCCTAACTAACACAGCACATAAAAATAAAATACTAAAAAAAAAAAAAAAAAGTAAGTAGAGATAGTTCCTTGATAATGCTCACTACACAGAGAGAGCTCTGTCACCAATACATTACACAGGTATGGTCACATTTGTCACAACAGCTGAGCCAACCATGAAGTCACAATTTGTCTTATGCCGTTGTGTCTATTTCCAATCTCCCAGTTGACCGACCCTAAAACACCCATCTACATGCAAACCTTCATCTCTCCCTACTCACCTACCCCAACCCTGACAATCACTAATTTTTCAAATTTTGAGACAGTCTCATTCTAGAGCCCAGGCTGGTCTTGAACTTACAGTGATCCTCCTGTCTCAGCCTCCAAAGAGCTGTAATTACTTCAACCACCACCTGACTACACTGATCCTTCTCCTAACTCCCCAGCACTAGCTTTCTCAACTGTCACACAGCTTAAATCGCTGTCCAACAGCTTTTTCAAACTTTATAAGATAGATTTGTCTCCTCTATCTTTTCTATCCTGATAGCTTATTTCTAAATATTCATCACATGGTTTCCCTACACTCTACCTACCTACTAAAGGCATCTTGGCTGCTACTAGATGCTGGAAATCACAAGTAAAGCTCTGTGAACATCCTTGTCCAGATTTTGTGTGAACTTGGGCTTTGGCCTCATTTGAGCATCTAGGAGTCCATTGCTAAAGCAAGGCCATAGTTAGCTTGTGAGAAGCCATGAGATTGCCTTCCAAAAAGATGGCACCATTTTGGCATTCCCACCAGTCATGCACAAATGTCAGGTGGTTCCACATCTCGCCTGCACTGGGTTTGGTCGGCAGATGTGATGTGCTAATAGGTGTCCATAGTATCTCAAGACAATATGTGGCCCCCTGGCAGTGCCTTTACCTACCTCAGTGCCTCCTTTCCTTTCCCTGCTTTGTGCTGGGGTTGTTTTCTTACTGCTGAGTTTGGAGGTTCTTCTCATATTTTAAACACATGTCCTTTATCTAATTTGTGTTTTAAAAGACTTTTCCCTCCCAATCTATGGCTTTGCTGCTCAGTCTTTAATATCCATTTTCGTGTGATAAATATAAAACTTTTAAGCCAGCGTTATCTGGGATGCTCCATGCAGCTGCATATCGTTCAGGGCTACAGTCATAAGGGTCCAGATGCTGCCACCTGAGCAACTG
The DNA here is from genome assembly GCA_902168415.1 of Peromyscus melanophrys. Lineage (NCBI taxonomy): Eukaryota > Metazoa > Chordata > Mammalia > Rodentia > Cricetidae > Peromyscus > Peromyscus melanophrys. The sequence continues at coordinate 49,673 of CABHPR010151038.1, read as the reverse complement.
CTATAGCCAGGCCTGGCCCTCTCCCCTGCTCTGTGCTGGCTTCAGGTGCAAGGGCTCTTCTCACCTGGCTCCAAGCCCATTGATCTCAGCTTTGCCTGTTCTTGCCACACCTCCAACTACCATGGGCAAGCTCTCCCCCTCTCAAGTCCCCCTTACTCCACAATTTCACTCCTTCTCAGCATGGTCCCCCTCTTTGTACACTGTCCCCCTAATGTCACAGGCTAATTGCATAATTCTGTTCACCTCTATGCAAGCTTGTACCATACATGTGTCATGGCTTCCCACTCTTCCATCCACTGGTCCAAGCCCCAGCGCTCAGCTATCAGGTTTGGGTCACTCCTTTCTCATCTCCATGGTGAGCTACATCTGACTGACATCTACTCCATAGTCTTCCCACTGCCTGCCTTGCCTCCTTCCATCCATCCCTAATGCCAAGCCTTCATAATCATGCTTCGGAGAAGGCGCTTTCCACATAGGTCATTTGTTAGAATAGCTCAACCAATCACACAGTCTATGCCAGTGGTTCTCAACATGTTGGGTCATGACCCCTCACAGGGATATCCTAAGACCATCAGAAATCACATAATACATTATGATTCATTGCTGTGGGATAATGCCCTTGTACACTGATTGGCCAGTAGCCAGGCAGGAAGTATAGGCGGGGCCAGAAGAGAAGGATGCTGGGAAGAGAAAGAGCTGAGTCAGGAGTCACCAGCCAGACACAGAAGAAGGAAGGTGATAAGGCAAAAGAAGCAAGAGGATAAGGTACCAAGGCACGTGGCTAAACATAGATAAGAATGATGGGTTAATTTAAGTGTAAGAGCTAGTCAGTAATAAGCCTGAGCTAATGGCCAAGCAGTTACAATTAATATAAACCTCTGTGTTTGTTTACTTGGGGGACGCAAGTGGGAGAGATTTGTCCCAACCGTCAGCTGGCCGGGACACAGAAAAACTTCCAACTATAATTCATAATAATAGCAAAATTGCAATTATGAAGTAACAACGAAAATAATTTTATGGTTAGGGGTCTGTACATGAGGAACTATATTAAAGGGTTGCAACATTAGAAGGTTGGGAACCACTGCTCTGCATTACAGTTCACTCAACTGAAGCAGCACATCGGACTCAGTTGAAGATACTTTAAAAATCACTCTGCCTGGGCCCAGCCCCAGACTCTACATTTCACAGGCCTGAGGTGGGGTCTGAAAAGAGTTCTGTTAAAAGCACTCTGGGTGGTGGCATTCATCTCTGAGAGATGGAGAGCCTGCACCAGAGGTTCCCTAACCAAATACCCAAATGCTGGGACAGCTCATTTAAAACACAGGATTTCAGACCTCACTGTAGACCTCTGAAGCTGGGATGGAGAGATCAGCATGTGGGAGAAGCTCCATCCAGTATATTCTGAGGCATACTGCCTAGAACTAGCCCAGAGGTGGTGAGCAGGGGTTTGGGGCCACCCCACTTAGCCCTACTGAATCATCCCAGATGTCCTCTTATTTGCAAGGCCACTTTCCTCCCCATGCAGCCAGGCAGCTGGCAATGGTCTACACAGTTCTGTAGTAGTCATAGAATTCTAGCACTATTAAAGATGAACTAAGGTTGCAGTCAAGTCCTACAATGCAGCACAGGCAAGCACTGCCAGAAACTTCTTGGACTGATGGCACATTTTGATTTTGAATCAATTTTCATCATATTTAGAAACCTTTTACTGCTACCAAAATTTTCATGACCTCCACATGCCATATATGGTCATATGGAGTCACTACCCACAATTTAAGAACTGCTCTGCACAGCTCTACATGTCCATAGCTTCTGAGCCACCCCATTTCACTGTACCATGACTCCAAATTCTGGCTCTAGTTGCCAACAACGGTGAGTCCTAAGCGTGAGTATTGGGGAGAATTGGGACTAGCTTACTGTTTTATATACAACATCATATTGCACCTAGATACAATAAAAGGTCATGATTGTACTATCAATCTTTATAGGGAACTAGAGGTTCAGAGAGTTAAAATTACATAGCACAGTTTACACAGCGATGACATTAACCATAAAGTCATCACTATACAGAACCACCGAGATGGCTGTCACTGCTCCATGCCTGGGATCCACACGGTGAAAAACAAGAACCAACACCCTCACCACTTGTCTTAGTTTGATTGTCTGTTAACTCAGGAAGGAAAGGGTTTATTTCAGCTTACACTTCCAGGTTAACAGTCCATCATCAAGGGAAGTCAAGGCAGGAACTGAAGTGGACTCTATGGAGAAACTGATTCCTGGCTTGCTTCTTCTGGATTGCTTCTTTACATAGCCCAGGCCCACCTACCTGGGAAGGACACCACCCACCAAGGGCCGGGTGCTCCTATATTAATTAACAATTTAGAACAGGGGCTGGAGAGATGGCTCAGAGGTTAAGAGCACTGTTGTTCTTCCAGAGGTCATGAGTTCAATTCCCAGCATCCACATGGTGGCTCACAACCATCTGTAATGAGATCTGGTGCCCTCTTCTGGCCTGCAGGCATACGTGCAGACAGAGCACTGTATACATAATAAATAAATCAAAGAAATGCTTTAAAAAAAAAAGAAAAGAAAAGAAAAGAAACCCAGTTTTAAAAAAAAAAAAAAAAAACATTTAGAACATCCCTCACAGACACATTCACAGGCCAATCCATTGGAGCCAGTTCCTCAACGGAGGGTCCTTCTTCCCAGATGACTGTATTTTGTGTCAAATTGACAAGAACCAACCAGCACAGCCACTCCACAATGCTGCCTTCCTGGAGTTACAGAAAACCAGCAGAGTGCCTGCTATACGGGGAGGAAAGGAGTGCTAGGTATCTTTATTCTATAAATAAATTTTATAGCTTCATTTTGTGAGTTTCTATCAGAGGAGTGCTTGCCTAAGGTCACACACAAGAGCAGAGTCAGGAACAATCTAGAGGCTCCAGGCCTGTTTCCACTGCACTGTGCCATGCTTGCTGATTTCCCTGGCCTCAGGGGCAACAGACCCTGCTTGGTTTTGCTCGTATAATAATTGCTTTGTCCTTCCTCCGTTGAAGGTCCTTCTCCTCTTCTCTGGTTAGCTAGGGCTCAAGTGGTAATTCCCAACAAGTGAGTTAATTTTTAGTCTTGGCATAAAGGACCAAAAGCAGTGGACGGGAACAAAGAAATGATTCCTCTAGGAAGGGAGCTTACTCCAAACACATCACAGGAAAATGCCACAACTTCATACACCTTAATCTTTAGACCATCCTCCTAAAATTTATGCAAAAATAGTACTTCTTTGGCCATGTTCATACCTCAAAAGGGCATGTCTTAACTAGGAAACATTATATTTTAACCCTTGATCATGGAGACATGAATCCTCAGTTGCATAAACTTAGCCAAATGCCACACACCTAAGGGAGGACCCAGGAGAGACTCTAAGTGCAAGTGACATGACAAATGGATACGGGTACCTGCTACCTGCATAGGGGAGGGTCCTGAAGCTGCTTGCTACTCAGCAATGAGGGATGTGCTGGGCACCTAAAGGCTCAAGGATAGCAATTCTCCTGTCCGGGGAACAGTGTGACCCAGCTGTCCCAGGCCACTATTCTGCTGGGCCTTCTGCTGCGCAGACCCAGGACAAACAAGTCTCCCACTAAGAGATCAGACGTGGTTTTCTCACACTGCATCTTGGGTATGTTACAAAAGACAAGGTATAGTCACTAGGAAGGAAGACCATTTCGAAGACATACCAAGCCTCTGGGGTGAATTCAGGACACACCTGTCAAATGTGCTCCTACCCATCATCTTTGGGGCTGTCTGCTTCAGTCTGAAGTTTCCATGCCTTGAGCCCCTTTCCTGTTGCATTATCGTGCATTCTCTCAGCATCCCTTGACATAAAGGGAACAGAAATGGGATCCCAGCTTATGTTAGTTAGAATCCATCACTGTGACAAACACCTGAGAAAACCTAGTTAAGCAGGGAAAGATGTGTACTGGCCCATGGTTTCCAGATTTCTGTTCCATCATGGTCTGGAGAACATGGCCAAGCAAAGCAGCTCCTACCATGGAGGGCAAGAAGCAGGGAGACAGAATACCTGTGCTATCAGTATTTCTCTTCCTTCCCCTTTTATTTCATCTGGACTCCCAGCCTGTACCCATGAGGGTCTTCCCCCTTAGTCAACTCTCTCTGTAAATGTACTCCCGGACACAGCAAGAGGTGTGCCTTATTAATTTCCTAGGCAGCCCTCAGTCCAAATAGCTTAATACATTAGCACTTTTTTTTCTTGCACTGCCAAATCATTCAAGTTTTTATATAAAAAAAGAATCAGACAGGATATGGTTTTTAAGCATGACTCTCCTAGAGACATTTTTCAAGTTGACATTCAAGGTTAACTACCACAAGTCTCTGCCTACTGGATGGGCTTCTGGCCAGGTGAATACTTAAATGGAAACAAATGAAAAGACAAGCCCTACCTGGCCCTACCCCAGGGAGCATGGTTTGCACTCCCCAGCCTTCTAGTACCATCTGTGGAGAAGCCTGTGGCATCTGGATGCTGGTGTCACCCATGAGATATAGCATCAAGATGGATGATGGCAGCAAGAATATCTCCGCTTCTCTGGTACCCAGATGCAGTGTGGCTGGGCTGTTCCCACTGAAGGAAGTGGTGTAGATCAAGACAAGTGTCGTTGCATGAACCAGCCTCATGTCACCACTGGTGCAGATGTCCTGCTGTGTAGGACCTCCCGTGCCTCTGCCATAAGCTCCTGGGGTAGCAGAGAGGTGCCAACTCTGCACTCAGCTCCACTCTATATATACCTGACACACCATCTGCTCCTGGCTCTTCCTCCTTGGATATGTGACCTAACTTCTGATCTTCAGTTGTCTCTGATGAAAAACAGAGCCAACAAAATCCAACTACTACTAAATCCTCCAACTAACTATTCAAAAGATTCTGTAACTGAGGAGCCTCAGTGTGTTATTTTCACTTCACCTTTATTCTAATATTGCCGCTAATACATTGGCACTTTATTCTTGCACTGCCATATCATTCAAGTTTTTATTGGAAAAAAAAAAGCCAGGTAGGGCATGGTCTTTAAGCATTACTCCACTAGAGACATTTCATTTTTCAAGTTAACAATGATCTACTCATAACACTCCTGGGGTCTGTTTGATCAATGAGCCATGAAGGCATCCAATGAGACTGTCATTCTAGCCAGTATTCTGACATCTGCAAAGGGATATCATTGTCAGAAATAGGAAAAAAGAAAAAAAAAAGAAAAAAGAAAAAAAAACATTGCAATGGAATTTCCCCTGAATATTGGTCCCATAATCCTTTAACATCCATTTTTAAATTACTGGTGAAGGCTGGCAATGTGGTCAATTGGTAGAGTGCTTGTCTACCATGCACAAAGCCCTAGGTTCAGTCCCCAATGCTTGGGAGGTGAAGGCAGGAGGAGGGGAAGTTCAAGGTCATCCTCTGTTACATTACAAGTCTGAGGTCCAGCCTGGGCTACATGAAAGCGTATCTGAAAGATAAATGGAAATCATGCTGATGAGCAGTTACTGGGGAGATCCCTCTTGCATGGGCAGCCTGTGAAGCACCCGGAGAGTTTACCCATACACTATTTGTGTGGCCCTTGCGCCACTCTGACAACAACCAGGATGTCTTCAAAGGACTTTGCTTGATCCCACAAAGTACCTTGACCTTTCTGATGACCCCAGTCATGCCACATAGAAATTCATTCTAAGACTTTGCCATCTTCCAGTGTTTAAAAATGGCTGTACAGTGCTGAGAAATGCTAGGTGCTGGGCATTTGTTCAGACAGGCACAGTTCTGATCTCATGGGGTTCAATCAGAAGAGAAGAGGGACACACAGAGGAATAATGATCTTAAAGTAGGAAAGCTGTTAAAGTGGCAGAAGCCCAGGAAGTCATCAGGGCATACTGAAGCCAGAGACCTACCTGAGAGTAACACAAGAAAGTTCCAATGTGTCCCCGTTATTCACACTTTACATGAAAAAGCAATACTCTCAGCTACTATCTCCCTGGCTATATTCTTAGTTTGGCCAAGAGAGTGTCAGATAGCTTTGAGGCTCTCTGAACACCAGATTACAACAGCTGAGGATGACCTGGGAAGCGCCAGGAACTCTGTGACAGTCTAGGAGGAGGAAGGTGATACAATCAGAGCTGTGCGTGGTTCAAGGTGGATAAGGGACAGGAAGAGAGGCAGCTCCATCAGATGGCTCTGTCATTATCTCAATTGACACAGGAAGGCTGGTTATCTGCATAACAGAGGTTTCACTTTCTATATACATCTCTGATTTATCATGAGTTATTGCCCTATCCTTCAGAATAACAATCCTAAGTATTGTGCAATGCAGATGTAGGCTAAGAAATAACTTATGCTAATTAACATAATTAATTAATAATTATTTTACCCACAGTAATCAGTAGAAAAGATTATATTCCATAAAACTACCAGGATACCTGCCAAGAAAATGAAATTATCAGCTAAATTATTGGAAACAGTGTTTAAAACAGCTGCTGATCCACAAAAATCTAGAGAATGTTGATTTGTTATACTTTGGTTAAGAATCCCTTAAAAGAGACTGCTGTGTGCTCAATTAACCCATTCCAGAAACTTCTCTTAAGCCAGGCTACCCGCAAGGAGCAAAGTCCCTCAAGATAGAAAAAGATCTACAGTCACCAACAAGGACTTGATTCTAAGTGAAGGTCAAGGCCAAAGTGATTTCTCCAAAGCATTTTAAGACTTCAGCACACTAGCGCTGGCAGTAAAGGGGACCAATGAGCAGGGACAATGGTTGTACTTACCCTGTGTCATCCTGGAAGCCTTCCAGCTCATCCCGCTGTTCCGCCAGTGTGGCCTCCAGATCCAGGTAAGCACCATTGTGGGACAGCTGCAGGGTACAGTCATCGAGCTAGGAGAGAACAAAGGAGTTAGTCCCAGCCATCTCCTTGGATGGGAACCAGGTACCATCAAGTCACCTTAAGTTGCCCCACGGGCTTTTTAAAAATCCAGCGTTACTCTGAACTGTGATGCCTAGCTGGAGGAGGGAATACACTAGTGTAAGTACACTGGATTGGGATTGGTACAAGTAGACAGGAGTATCTGTCAGAGGGCTGGCATTGGCCCAAGCTGTTAAGATTCTCAAGTTGTAGTTGGCAGCATTTTGCTGTATTTAGAATGATTACTTACACTTAAAAATACAGGTAAATTATTTTTCCAAAGACTGAGATTAATATTATGAGGAAACCAAGTGTATAATGTCATGTTTGCCTCCTTGAGTTGTCAGGAGGGCTCTTGCTGTTCATCTGGTTGGTGAGTCAAAACCCTAGTTGCAGAATGCAGGCGAGCATGGCAGCTCACGGCTGAAATCGCAGTCCAGCAGGGCCAGAGGCAAGAGAAGAGGCAGGAGTGTGTACTGCTGATCACAACCATAGTCCTGCCTAATGGGACTAGTCAGCTCCATTTGAATTCCTAATTTTATTCCCAGAAGCCTCAAGTGAACACTGAATCTTCTTTTATGGTCCCCACAGCCTTCCAGGGATCTGCCTCAACATGTTCTGTGTCAAGCCCCAAAGAACAACAGGAAACCCCACAATTTTCCCAGCCTATGGCAACAGATCCTCAGGCCTCAGCCTAATTGCCTGACCCTGCCATTCCCCTCCTCACATTCCAGACATCACTAACTATCACCATTTCCAGAATACCGTCTTAGCAAAATTATGTATCTGACCCAGGCAGGACACCAAAGAACACAGAGAGGCTTCCTTCCCTCAGAGATAAGGTTTCATTGAATGAGTGGGGCAGACAAATAGACTGTAGATTAGAATAAGACACAAGTTAGATCAGCTGCCAGTCAGTGGATGCTCTTGCTTAGTTTATTCTCCAGTGACTGCTTCAGCAGAGATGCCAAAACCCTCTATAATATTGCCCAAATCCCCACCCAGACGAAGACTATCATTGTTTCCTAGCCAAATGTCACCAACTTGATCCCCTAATTAAAGGGTGAACAAGCCCCTGTACATTTGTGCTAGTGAATGTCTCAACTGAAAAAAAAGAGGTGAACATGGGCCTCTTAGTCCCTGAAGAGGAACATGTGGGGTATGTGCAGAACAACCAGGGGATGAAAGGCAAATTGGGATATTGACTGCCCTGGGACAGACTGCCTTGGGGACGTGGTGTGCACAGAGGCTAATATGTCAAGGGAGTCAACACACTGCCAAAGCTCTGCCATGATGCATACCCAGCCTCACCATGACAACCAAGACACAAGATTAATATTTAAACTATCATCATGTGAGCCAAGGCGCATGGGTAAAAAGCATTGGGGCTAGAACAACATAGGGAAATCTGGATAGTTCAGAGTTCAGAAGGCAGCTTCAGGTCTCACTTTCACAAAGTGGTAGACGCCTATATTAGTTACTTTGTTCACTGCTGTGACAAAAATACTCCGGGAAGAATTTGTTTTGACTTGTGGTTTAGGAGGGGATACACTCCATTAGGTCCGGAAGGTGTGGGAACAGGAACAAGAAGCAGCCGGTCACTGCGTTAGGTGAGGAAGCAGTGGGGCGAATGCTGGAGCTCAACATACTGCCTCGTTTTTATTTGATCTAAAACCCAAGCCCTCGAGATGGTACCACCCACATTCAAGATGGGGACTCCCTTCCTCAGGTAAACCTTCCTGGAAACATCCTGGTGGACAAACTCAGAGGTGTGTCTCCCTCCCTGGAGATTCAAGTTGCCAACGAAGGAAGACTAACCATTTTGACCTGGGCAATGATTACTAAGTAACAATTACAAACTTCCAAAACAAATGACCACAACCAAGGTGTAGAGGCAACCAAGAAAGGTGTATTTTAAACTGGTTGTTACAAATATACAGGCAGAAACATCCAAGCTTTCCTTACCCAAGGACTCAGACATCTCCCTGCCAGACTGAGTCCCTGGCCTCCATTCTAGCTTAGGGGGAGGCAACCTGATCCCTTGCCTTGGCCTCTCATGTCAAATGTCCTCCCAGATGACTTAAGGGTCCTGGAATTTCCTGACTCTGACAATTTTCATGTCAACCCTGATCCCCTGGCAGCATGTCCCCTGCACTCCTTTCTTGGCTGAAAGTTCGGTGGCCAGGACACTGTCGGGCACTTGAGGACATAAGACAAAGCAGGGAGCCATGTTGGAAGATAGCGTTACAGGGCTATTATAGAAGGGTGGCGATTAGGGAATTTAGGGGTGGTGACATTGGCGTAGCTGAGCGACTTCAGATCAGGTTACAGACTGTCAACCTGTGGCCAAGGTTCTGGCAGGGATCAAGCTGCTCCAGACCCACAATAAAGGTCCTTCCACATCTCCTGAATGGACCACTCCCCCCTGCTGGCCCAGTCAAAACACATCCTTTAAACAAGCAGCCTGGTAACATAGAAAGCTCCCTCTGCTCCTTATTACAGATGCGGCACCATGACTCTGGGGTTCTTTTGACTGTTCCTACAAAGACAGTGCACTCGAAAAAGGGCAGGCTCACCATTCCGGAAAAACCTCAAACATCTGAAGCAAGGCTGATGTCACGTCTCGGTTTATATATTCTTTCCCTCTCCCTAAGCCAGCGAAGTGGTGTGTTGCTGGGGTGGTTTAATGATTATCTGGGTCCTGGCAGCAAGTCTAGAGTCTAGTCTAGGCAATAAAACTTCTGTGTAACCCTGAAATAGATTTGAACAGAACCCTTCTATAAATACACATGAGGCTACCCTTTAAACTAATTTTGGGAGTTGCATAGAAATGAGAAAATACGTGGTTTAACAATAGACTTCAGCATTTATAGAAAATCTCAAGTGAGCCTCACTCACTTGTGTCCTTTGATGGGACCCTCCCATGCTCGGATCCACAGCCTCCCCCATGTCATCTGTACAACAGCCTGGAACCCAGGCTGGCCTGCGTCTGTGCCATCTGATGGAGCCCAGCTGACAACTATAGGCACTCCCTCCCAGGAGCTGTCCTCCCTCATGGTTATTGGAATTCCGCCATTGAGTGAGGCCAATCTAGATTGCCAAGTTCCAGATGATCCAACAGCTGATGACAGACACATGAGACAGCCCAATAGAAATAGGGAAACAACCCTAAGCCAGCACTTCCCAGTAGATCCGTAGGCTTCAGGGTAACTTCGTGGTTGTTAATAAGTCTGTCTCCTGTCTCCATGATCTGTCACCACAGACCATCCACAGCTGACAGGTAGGGCAAACCTGACCATTAGAGTTCCCAGCATCTGGGTGGGTGCTGTGGATGATTGATTGATAAATAAAATGCTGTTTGGCCAGTAGCCAGGCAGGAAGTATAGGCGGGACAAAGAGAGAGGAGAATTCTGGGAAATGGAAGGCTGGGAGGAGGAGACGCCAGCCTGCCGTCCAGGGAGCAGCATGTAAAGGCAGCAGGTAAAGCCATGGAACACGTGGCGACCTATAGATTAACAGAAATGGGCTGAGTGTAAGTGTAAGAGCTAGACAGTGGTAGGCCTGAGCTAATGGCTGAGCATTTTTAATAAATATGAGCTTCTGAGCGATTATTTTATAAGCAGTTGTAGGGTCCGTGGGGCTGGGCAGGACTGGAGAAAACTCCAGCTACAGGAGGGTGGTGGGGGAGAGGCTATCTGCACAAGTTGCCCACTAAATGTACTGTGACATGACCAGCTGAAGTAGGGATGGCCACCAAATATCCAGCCCTGAGACGGAACACAGAGCACAAGTACCTAACTTGACCCTCTGAGCTAAAACTCCTGCTGGGGACAAAAAAAAAAACCCAGCAGGTGCTGAGTACAAGGGACCAGAAGCACAGAGAATTGGGGAACAGCGATACCAAAGAGAAGTGTGAGAAAGCAGGCATGTAAAGTCCCTAGTCCCCAGAGCTCACTCTACTGGTCCACTTACTCCTCTTGCAAACTTCAGAGTAAAGGATGACAGTTTTGTGGCATGAATGTCAATCTTCAGCAGGCTCTCATGTTGGAACACTTAGTCCCCGGCTGGTGGCACTTGTTTGGGAGGTTGTGGGTCCCTTAAGAGATGGGGCATACAACACCAGGTATGAGAAGCCCTCTTCTTAGCTACTGATCCCGGTTTTCCAAGAGACTCCTAAAACACACAGGCTATTACTTTTGTCCTTGGCTGCCACCCCCACCCCGAGAGATGGAAGTTAAGGCTCTATTGTTGAAACACCATGCACTTCAGGCACAGGGCCCAGCGACCCCTGGGCTAGAACTGACCTGAATGCCTCCTCCCTGAGCACTAGCTTTCACGGTACACAGAAGGCACAAGGCAAACTTCCAAAGCAGGGAGACAACCAATAGTCCTACCCAGCTATGAAGCCTATGAACCACAGTCATGATCAGTATGGCATCGTAACACAAAAGGTGCCATAGTGACATGCATACCTTAGAGGTACCCAACAACTCTCTAATTGGAACAAGAGGGAAATCATGCCTGGTTCAGGAAATCTAGACAACTACGAGGGCTAGTGAAGTCATGGATCTTGGAGGAGAACCTACAATCACCACTTTACCAAACCAGCATAATCTCTAAATACATTCTAAATATTTGTCCTCACACACACAGATCAGTGCAGTCCTCACCCCACATCAAGGGAACTTCTCTTTGCAACATACAGAGACCATTACAGAAAACCACAACCAATCAGAATGCAGGGTTATGGAGCCCAGTCACAGTGGACACATCTACAACATAGTCTGGTCCCTAGGGGGACACGGCAGAAGAGGGGTGGAAAGATTATAAGAGCCAGGGGTCACGGAAGTTGCTGTGACATTGTGTCTCCTAGTAATGTCGGAACATACACCCATAAGTTCCCACCAACATGACTACCTAAACCTGAGCTAAACAAGGACAGCAATAATCATAACAGAGTGGATGGGGGAAGGCCATGAGGCCTCAACCTTACACAAAGAACTTCAGGCAACTAAGAAATGCTGAGAGTGAAAGAAATAGTCTTTCTCGGGGAAGGGCACACCAATTGGTTATCCAATACCAAATAGCTCTGAAAACGTATGTACAAGTAAACATTATTCTGACTGAGCAGGTCATATTTAGGAATATACTTGTGTACACAGTGCATATATGTATGAAACAACCATTGATGAAAAAAGAGGCCATGAGTTGGAAAGAGAACAGGGAAGAGTATATGGGAGGGAGGGCTTGGAGGGAGGAGAGAAAGAGGTAGAGAATAGCTGGAGGAAATAAGCCTGTCTCCAACCACTTTGCCTCCTGATCTGCCCAGATGTGGAAGCTCCCACTGCTACAGCCAGGAACTGTCCCCATTGCCTTCCCTCCTCTGTCCTGACAGACTATACCCACAAAATAAATCTCACCTCCCTCGAGACGCTTTAGCTTAGTATTTTATCACATTGGTAAGAGAAGTAACCAGTGTACAACAAATTATGAGGGATTCTAGCAATTGTAAGCATGGGCCTTCTGAGCTTGCTGGTCCCAGGCCCACACACCAGGCTTCTCCTGGCTCAAACACTAAGAATCTTGTGAGCCCTGACCACTCTCCAAGGCTGAATTTACCATGAGCCTCCTTAGTGTTCACTTCAAGCTGACCAAAGCTCTAAGAGGGGTACAAAAGTCGTCAGTGTATTTCAGCTAGTCACTTACTGAACAGCTACACCAAAAGCAGCAGAGACAACAAGCTGGATTTAGGTGACAAGCAAAAAAAGTCAGAAAAGACAGCTTTCCAAAAAGCCATGCCATGTGTTCCTGTGGCAGTTTGAACATAATTGGCCCCCATAAGCTCATAAAGAGTGGCACCATTAGGAGGTGTGGCTTTGTTGGAGTAGATGTGTCATTGTTGGAGGAAGTATGTCACTGTGGAGGCAGGCTTTGAAGTCTCACATATGCTCAAGCTATGACAAATGTCTCAGACCACTTCCTGTTGCCTGCATATCAAAATGTGAAACTCTCAGCTCCTTCTCCAGCACCATGTCCGCCTGCATGCTGCCATGTCCCACCATGATGATAATGGACTGAACCTCTGAAACTGTAAGCCAGCCCATTTAATGTTTTCCTTCGTAAGAGTTGCCGTGGTCATGGTGTCTGTTCACACCAATAGAAACCCTAACTAAGACAGTTCCTTTCACACCTCCTAATAAAACCAACTGTCAACACTGGTTCCAATGCTCGGGCTTCCAGGCACTAAGCTCCCGCAGAAGCAGCAATGCAGAGGAATAAAGTGGTGGGCTCCTGCTCTGGTGCATAGGGAAGCTATGCCATGCATTTTATTACCCTGTAAGCTACACATCCTCCTGATGTGGATTCCTTCATATGTACAGTTGGCCCTCTGTACCTGATGGTACATAATGGGCTTCCCATGTATGAGTTAAATCAGGGAATATTATTCTGTACTGGATATGTCAGACTTCCGTTCTTCTTGCCTAAATAATACAGTGGAGTAACCATTGACGTCATAGTGCATATTTAGGGATGACATACATTACACTAGAGGATGGGCCTAGGTTGTAGGTATTCTATGCTATTTTACCTGAAGCATTTGAACATCCACAGATTTGGGTATCCACACAGATTCCATTACCAGTCCCGCTTGGACCCTGACTAATGATAATGCCATACATTTTATAATGAAAAAATATTCATAGCTATAAAGAAAAAACTAAAGCCGGGCGGTGGTGGCGCACGCCTTTAATCCCAGCACTCGGGAGGCAGAGGCAGGCGGATCTCTGTGAGTTCGAGGCCAGCCTTGGCAACCAAGTGAGTTCCAGGAAAGGCGCAAAGCTACACAGAGAAACCCTGTCTCGAAAAACCAAAAAAAAAAAAAAAAAAGAAAAAAGAAAAAACTAAAGTTGTAAATATAGGGAACAACTGGTCAGTTTTCTTAAGAGACCAAGAAACTAAATACATGATAAATCAAAATAAAATCAGTCCTGTTGAGCAATCCCAGCAAAGCACATCCCTAGGGACCCATTGAGACTCCTCAGCATAGCTGTCACACAGGCACTTCAATGAATGACTTAGAGGTAAGGACACTTCTGAGATCCAGCAGCTGGGAATAGTGAAATATTACGAATGTCCTTACTTCGAACGTGGCTTGATTTTACTTCTCCAGAAGCCTGGGTAAGCTATTTGTGGTCACTAACCCAAGCACAAGTGGTCTTGTTCCTAAGCTGATTCAGGCAGCTTCCAAATCAAGTCCTAGACTTACATTTAAACTAAGAAGGGCCCACACAGCCCACCCACCAACAGCAAGAACCTCTATAAGAATCCTTGAGAAGACAATGGAGAGAGCTTTGGGAAATGGTAACACGTGTCCAGGCAAGTCAATGGTTCTTTATCATTAAATAGCCAAAAGTGTATTAGACCTTTTCATTCAAAAAGCTGCAGTTCATTGACTTACATAGGCACCATGTCCTGTGTTCTACATTATTTTATTCAAATTGAAAAATAATTCCATCACTGTTTTAGGAAAAAAGGGGAAAGAGGGAGATATGAAGGTTAAGGTTGGGAGGTGAGAGGAATCTGAGTGACTGATACAATATGGAAATGGCCAACACAGAAGCAAAATCTTGAATTTCTTGCCTGAGCAAATTAATCAGTAGATTAATTTCTCACCAACATGGGAAATGCCAGGTAAAAAGTGTGTGAGGCTGGGATGAAGATAGGATTTCTCTTTCTGACCTATTTTGTCTTTCTAAGCAAATTTAGGGTTACTTGAGAGAGACTATACATACATTTTATTCATCTTTTCAAAGAGCCTAATTTTAATTATATTATTTTCCTCTGTTGTAAGTTTTCTTTTTCACTTGCTGTGTGTGTGTGTGTGTGTGTGTGTGTGTGTGTGTGTGTGTGTGTCTGAGGGAGTTGCTTTGTTTGGTGTCTTTTTAAGATTTATGCATCCCTATTTTATATGTATGAGTGTTCACCTGCACGCGTTGATGTGTACCACATGTCTGCAGTGCCTGCAGAGTCTAGATGAGGAATTCGGAACCCCTGGAACTGGAGCTGCAGAGAGCTGTGAGTCACCATGTGGGTGCTCGAGTCAGCACACACCATCTTTCCTTTCTCATTTACGTCTCCCAGCAAGCAGCATCATGGTGACATGCTGGTCACCCTGATACAGGACCTGTTTCACAATGATGCCTTTCCCAGCTGACATCATGCAGTAGAGGACCAGGAGGACTGTCACCAAGCACTGACCCCTGTACTCTCTGCCTAGGCTACCTAGTAAAGATCCTATTGAGAAAGGAGATGGAGGGGAGGAAATCGATGAGAGGCTTCTGTGCATCTGCTAAAGGGCTTGTATTAGAGCATATAAAAAGCTGTTACAATTGAACAGCTGAAGGGCAAATAACCCCATTTAAAATCGGGCAAAGGATTTGAACAATCGTGGACCACCACTTACCACACAGCCTGTGAACTCTAGGCTGTGAGCCAGGGATAGCCAGCTGATGGAGAGCTCTTCTGGTCCCCTTACATCCCTTCATGATAAGGCCTGTAGAATATAACCCAGAACCCAGGACCCTTTAACCCAGGTTCTCCACCATCCATCATCAGTGGATCCCAAACTCCAGTGCATACAATAGTCTCCTAGAACATTGGCTCACATCAAATATTCAAATTACGTGGGTCTAGGCAGCTGGATCACAGGGATCTATATAATTCAATTCCCACCATTACTCAGTGAATAGATACAGAAACCTTAGGCTCCACTCTGAGAAAAAAGATAGATATAATATTGTTAGATTCCTTGGGGGAAGGAGTAAGCCAAAAGCAAGTTCTGAAGCCCTAATTGCTTCAGAGCATGTTCCTCTTCTCCCAGTCCTTGGCTCTCCTTCCAGAACCACCATGTCCCCTCACGGGTTCTTCTTAATGAGCAAGTATATCCCCTGGGGTCCGACTGTGGGTTTTGGGCCAACATCCAGCAAAGATGCCCTGGGATCCTTGGAAATGGCACACACAGGCCAAGCCTCCAGCTCCACCTGGTACCCATGACTGGGCCCAGGAGCAGAAGCCACACCTCACAGAAAGTCCAGCTGGCTGCCACTGTGAACTTCTAGGAAATGCTTTCATTAATTATAGAGGGTGAGCTGCCTGCTAGCCAGGAAACCTGAACACATGAGCCAGTCAGAGCATCCCCAGAAGAAAAGAAAAGCAGTCCCGGTGCTCATTGTCACAGCTGTGGAACGACACAGATGGGCACATGCCACAACGCCAGTGGCAGCTCCATGCCTTGCTCAGTGTGGCCAGCTTGGCCTTTTATAGTAGTTTTGGTTAGTTGTCAATAGGTAAGAGTAGAGAGAATATACACTGAACTCCAGGATCCACATTCCCAGAAGAACAGAGCAATGTAGGGGCCCCATAGATTCCTCACCACCACACTTCCTTTGGTGCATACACTCTCCGAGTCTCCGGGCCACCAAGCCACCTGGCTTCTGTGTGCTGTAAGTTTGGACCCTGGCTCAGGAGATGGAGTAGCTCTCTATCCTCAGATGCTATGACTGGATGTAAAGTCTCATTTCTTTTCAGCGGTCTGTAACACTATATGCTGTGTACACTCAGCCCAACACCTTCTCAAAATCCAAGCAAGTTCCAAATCAGCAGCATGAAGTCAGCCATGTCCTGACTCTATTCCCTTAGTAACTCATTAACTCTGTGGCCAGACAGCCCTAGCTCAGTGATGAGTGAAAATCCCACCTCAGAACAGCTCTGCAGAGTTCTGCAGAGGTTCCTGCAATGTCTGCTGTCATGAGATCCTCGGCCACCCCAGGTGCTTAGGTCAGCATGCACCACCTGCCCGATCTCATTTCCATTTCCAGTAGCTTCGTGGTAACAAGCTGATCAGTCTGTTTACAGGACCCTGCTTCACACTGATGCCTTCCCCAGCAACTATCATGACGTAAAGGACTGGGAAGGGTTTTCATCAAGCATGGTCACCCATGATCTCTGCCATAACTTTTCAATACACTTGAAACATCTATAGGCACTGTGTTATCTATAAATGGCAAATTGAAATGTTTAAGAGGAAAGGGGGAGGAAGGAGAGGGGAAGGGAAGGGGGAAGAAGAGAGCCAACACTGCCTGCTCAAGAACAGAATGCCCATCCCTGAGGAAGAACTCCCCTACAGCTTCAGGGGACAGCCCATCCAAACAGGCATCCAAACAGGAGGGGACAGGTAAAGTAAAATGCCTCTCCTCACAATGTCATAACGTTCCTAAGTTGGTTACCTAAAAAAAGAAAAGGAAAAACCCAAACACATTGTCATCCCTAATTTGTGTCTCAGACATGGCTGGGGAGAAAAGGTGGGCTCTCCTTGTGAGAGATTCGTGTTGTGTGGCAGCTGGGTTATGGCCACAGCCAGGTCTGGGGTATTTAGGGACCACACTCACTAACTACTGTGTACACTTCTGTAGCTGAGGGGAAAGCTATTGGTCTGGAACTCTAGAAATGTCCCGAGTTAGAGCCCTGAGGAGTCTGACTACTGACATAAAACAAAATAATTGGACTTAAGATTGCTGGGCATTAAGTTTTGAGAATAAATGAAATTCTGTAACTTGGTTTATTTATTGTTATTATTGTGTATATATGTATATGACGTGGGCAGGCAGCCTGCGGGAGTCAGAGGATAGCTATAGGGAGTCTGCTCTCTCTTTCCACCTTTTGTGGGTTCCAGGAATCAAACCCAGGTGGACAGGCTTGTATGACATTTCCTTTACCCACTGAACTGTCTCACCCACCCAAAATCAAAGTTTTAAGCCCAGTATATGTTTTACGTGAAATTTGAATTTGTAGATTATCCTCTGTGAGATTTAGATTCACCTTCAGTCATCTTATTGCTATCCAGAGGCACTTGTCAGCTAAAATACATGCTACAGTGCTGACTGGCTGGCTGATTAGTTGGGTTTCATGTTGTTTTTGTTTTTGTGTTCTGAGACAGGGTCTTTTTATGTAGTTCTGACTGTCCTGAAGCTAGCTATGTAGACCAGGCTGGCCTGGAAGTCACAGAGATCCTCCTGCCTCTGCCTCCCTGTGCTGGCTTTTGAAAAGACAACGAGGGCTGAAAGTGAAGCTTGGGAGTGCAGCCTCTGCCTAGCACAAGCAGGGCTCATGGTTGGACCGCCAGCACTGTTAGATCATTTTCTTTTAATAATAGTAAAGGAGCTAAGAGGAAAGAGTTCAAACTGAAAAACGCTTTTCTCTCTGCAAGGGTGGTGGCTCACACCTGCACTCTCAGCCTTCAGGAGGCTGAGGCAGAAGACCTGGGACTTTGAGGCCAGCCTGGGCTACATAGTGAGGCTTAGTTACTTGTCTTGTTGCTGCAACAAAACATCTACAAAAAAACTGAAGGAGGAAAGGGTTCAATTTCTGCTCACAGGTTAAAAACGCATATTATTATAGTGGGAAGGTGGTGGCCGGAACTCGGGGCAGCGGGTCACCCTGCAACCGCACTCGAGAAGTGGAGGGAAGTGAATGCTGGTGTTCAGCTCACTTTCTCCTTTTTACTCAGTGGGAAACCCCAACCCATGGATGGAATGGTGCTACCCACAGTTAGGTTAAGACTCAGTTAATCCAGTCCAGAACTCCCTCATAGACACATCCACAGGTGCTGTCTTCTAGACCTTGCCAAGCTGACAATAGCAACTATCACAAACCTCATCTACATAAATAAATTGTTCAAAGCCTAAATCCGAATCTTCCTCGGGTCCCTCCCAGAAGCAGTTCTGTGACAAGACAGGGCTTGGTCCCTTTCTGATTCAGAAGGAAGGCAAAGGAAGTTGGTTCTGGAAAACACTTCAGACCTACAGTCTCCAGAGAGGACCATGCACAAGCCAGCTGCCTGCTTGTCTCCCTCCTTCACCCAAGTGAGTTTCTTGCAGCTGCCCTACCACTATGTTTTAGGCAGAGTATAATCATTCCCAGATGTTAAAGAAAAATGCTCTGACCAAGCAGGCACTGCAGCTCCAGATGTATGTGGTCAGTGGGCAAGGCCTATGTCCTTAAGGTTGCCACAATACTCAGGCTGTTCTTCCAGAGAGAAGCCTGATCTGTCACAGTGTGACCTTCATGTAGTCCCTTACACCCTCAGACAACGCAATACTCCTTTGGATGGGAGCTGTGTACTCATTAGGTCCCCTGTTCCAAAATCCTAGAGCCACCCCAGTGGATCTAGTAACCCCAGTCAGACAGAAACACAAACACATTCAAGTCCCTATAGCCCTGAAACTGGGAACAGTGAGATGATGGTAAGGTCCACATGGGGTAAGCTGAGCACTATCTCCTCCAAGGCGCTATTCCTGCCTTTTACCAATGGGGAAATCCCTCTAGCTGAGACATGCTGGACAGGTCTGAAACCTCCAGTTTATGATCCCCTCCAAGATCAAAGTTGCTTCCACCAGGCAACTCCTGAGAATCAGGAGACAGGTTTGGATCTTGCAGGACAAGTAAACATGAGAACAGGCCTCAGGGAAACCTCTGGAAAGCCAGATGTGTGGAGCCATGGTGCTGGGATGAAGGTGGCCATGGAAGACTTCAGAACACCTTGCATGTGCAGCTGACACACAATGGTCAGCACAAATAACCTTTTCACTGCTCACTTAGGGCTTGGACGCTGCCTCTGCTCAACTTGGGCACTTTTCTTTCCAGGGCTTTTCTGCACACACAGTCCAACGAATAAATATTACTAAAACTGTGATCGGGAGCCAGGAAGACGGCTTGTGAGGAAAGGCAATTGCCACCCAGCCCTGGCAACCTGAGTTCAATCCCCAGAACCCATGTGAATGTGAAACCAACTTCACAACGTTGCCTTCTAACTTGTAAAAGTGTGTGTGTGTGCACACGTGTGTGCACGTGTACATAAGTAAATAAATATAAACATTTTAAACAACCAATTTGAATAAAATCGGAGAGGTTTGACCTTTGCAAGGGGGAGGAATTACATTCAGACCCTGTGCCGTGCTCACTCTGATCCAGCAGCAGGACAGGACCAACACATTGGGTTTGGGGAGTATTATTATGATTATTAGTGTTGTTGCTTTTGTTTTGTTGTTGTTGTTGTATTTTTGAGGTATAGTTTTGCTATGCAGCCTCACCTGGTCTAGAACTTGTAGATGAAATTCTAAACAGTCTTAGTAAATAAGAAACATAGAGCCAAATACAGAGGTAATAGCCAAAGGGATCAGAGAGCCACGACTAGCTTGAGCTTACCACCAGCAGTAGCTTCCCCAGAGAGAGTTTCTTCCTGCCTGACTTACGTTTTTATTGCCTTTCTGTTCTGCCTTCTCATTGGCTCTAAGCCTAGCCACATGACTTCCTCATCACTGCCTGTCTCTATAGTTGGTACTGGGATTAAAGGTGTGTGTCACCATACCTGGCTGCTTCCAGTGTGGCTTTGAACTCACAGAGATCCAGACGGATCTCTGCCTTTGGAATGTTAAGATTAAAGGTGTGTGTGCCACCATTTTCTGACATCTATATTTCTGATATCTAGTGGCTGTTCTGTTCTCTGACCGCAGATAAGTTTATTAGGATGTACAATATATTGGGGAACACAATATCACCACATTTCCCCTTTTTTTGTCTAAAATTTTAAAAAGCTTATAACTAATACAAGAAAAACTATATCCAATAAGTATATACAATATATACAGTCAAGAATTACATTAACAATGTCCATTAACATTTGACAGATTCAGACAAAAAACTCCATTATGTATATTAACAATGTCCAGTCCATTAACATTTGACAAATTCAGACAAAAGATTTCATTACTTATCCTATTTAAAACAAGTAGTTCCTTTTTAAAAGTAGATTCCATAATCTCCCTTTTTATCTTGTCAAGAACTTATTATGTAGCTCAGGCTTTCCTGGAACTCACTTTGTGGCTAGTGACTAGTCTCTAGCTCTGGGCTAGAGGTGTCATGCCCAGCTAGAATTTTGTGTGTCTAATAAACCCTGAGTGGTTTGGGGGTGACCTGCACAATAGAGGTCAAAGACAAGGAATAAGCATCCACAAATACCTATGGCATAGGGAAGGACAAGAGAGGACAAGCAGACCCTTCAAAGGAAGTGGCACTTGACACTGGGAATAAGGCTCTGGATTAAAAGGCTGGACAAAGCCTTGGAGGTTAAAGAAAAAAAGAACAAAGTAAGTTGGAGCTGAGCTGTGATGACTATGGCACCATCTAATTTGACAGCTCAGCAAGGAAGCTGTCCTCAGACTGTAGAATGTGTGTTGCTGCAGGGCTCCTTCAACCCAAGTTTCAGGACTAACAAATGCTGGGACAGAGGTGTCACAATACATAAAGGCACTTGTCGCCATACCTGATGCCTGGGTGTTCCAGACCTCTTGCCTGCACCAGGAACCTCCTCCGCAACATACCCATACCCCAACATGAGCTCCATTGGTAGACCTCACACAGACTCTGAAGTTTGCTTCTGCTTTGTCCAGTGATCACAGACCAACTAACCTAGCAAACTTTTCTGCCATGTGGAGCACTCAAGCGTATCACCTTCTGGAACAAGGTCTAGGCTCTTTCCTACCCTAGAAACCTCGGGTTCCTTCAACCCTAGGGGACCATAAAGCATTTTTTTTTTATCCCACCCTGGTTCTACTAACAGAGTACAATCTCTCTATAGACATCAAGGTGACCAGGGCCTTGTACAAAGAAGAAAGTCTCAGTGCTGGTGTAGTTTATGACAACTGGTCCAGAAACCATGAACAAGAGGCTCAAATCCTCCTCTGGAATATGCTGGGCTGGTTTTTCACTTATTGTTCCTTATTTATATTTGTGAGACAGGGCCTCACTCTATAGCTCATGCTGGGACTAGGAATTAATATGTCATTCACATTGACATCAAATTGATCATCCTCCTGCCTCAGCCTATTGAGTGCTAGGAGTACAACTGTATAGCATTGTTTCCCCTTGAAGATTCTCAAATCTTTCTTTTTTTTTTTAACAGTTACCAACAATGAGTATTTCATGATCTGCTTCTATAAAATACCAACATGGAAAATTATGAATTATTGTTACACTATCTTACCTATTTTCCAAAAATAAAGGAAATATTCAGATGCCTATCTCTTGGAAGAAATTAGAAGCAAAGGGGATTAGCACATTGAGCAATTGGTATCTGATAAAACAAGATAATCTAGAAAGGGAAGTGGAATGTGTGCTCTTAAACACAGGGGCTAGCCAGCTCCAGAGTGTGTGCTCAGTTCCCAACCTGCCAATGCCCTGGCTGCTCACATCCCACACTCCTCCCTTACTCATTCACTGGCTGGTCCTGGGCACCCAGGAGACAGACAGACAGCAACTAAAAGAGATACTTTCTCTGATGCTTTCTTCGACAAGACCTTCCTGATCTTGATACAGTCCCAAGAGGCCTCCCTGTTGGAAGGGATATGGATATATGCCCATAAACAGCAAGTGCTCAGCAGGCAATCATTTCCCCTTACTGTGAGGCTGGGCTTCCCACATGAAGTCAATTCACATGTGTTAAGCCTGTACCAGAGGCAATGGCCAACCTGTCGGAGGCCGGAATCCTGCTGGATCCACAAACAATGGATGTTCCACACTGCAGGCCACATCTCTTGCCTTCAGCCAGCCTCTCCTACAAGGACTCATCTGGTTCAGTCAAAGACATGTCAGAGTTTTCCATCATGCTCCAGCTTCACTGCAGGAAAACCAATAAGGCCAGTGTGTTCTGTAATTGTGAGCCTGTGGCTGGGCTGGTTTTACTCAACGGAAGCACAAAAATTAGTCCTTACATTTAAACAGCACTCAAAATACCTTTACAAATATCATTTCCTTTGATTGGAGAAACCTCTTGCAACTTGGATATTTTTTTCTCTCTCTGATGTTTCATTCTGACTTCTCTAGAAGCTTCCTTTACACAGAATGTGAAATATGAAAATGACATTATCAGGCATCACCTCCAAAGCATAAGAAGAAAATTGTAATTTTTGTTTTATCCCATTTTTCAAAAACTAACCAATTATGGCTAGTCTGCAGTTAAACTGATTAATTTCAGGTCAGTTCTAACTTGGTAGGTGTGTGGTTTACGTGGTATACTTTCCTGCCAGGATATAAAGAATACCAAGCTCTCCTGAACCTGGCAGGGACAGCTCTCAGAGAGTTGGAAACGCTCTACTAGAATAAAATGAAGCCAGCCCCATACATTCTCTGGTCGACAGGACTAATCAATCACCATTGTTCCTCCCTGAAAGGTAGGCATTATCAGTTGATCTGACTTGGCATAGGCAAGGGAAAGCTATGATTCCTCCCTACCTCCCAAGCTGAGAGAGGCGTCAGAGCAAGTATCTCTTTCCAGGTGTGCATGAACAGTGACTTCTTAGATCTTCCCTGGGATTCTCTGCTGTGGGGGGTGGTTCTCAGGGGTACACAAAATCTCCCAAGACATCATAGCACTACGGGGAACCTATTCTCCTCCAGGCAGTGCCAGTTGGCTTCATCCCTTCCTCAATTCAGCTAAAACTCCACCATTCATTTCCTTTGCCTGCATCTCTCCAGTACCATCATGTATTATCTCACCACCCGTTACAGTTTGACTCTGAAATCTCCCCCATGGGACCATGGGTCCATGCGTCAAATGCTTGTTCACCAGACAGTGGAATCATTTTGGGAGGCTGCAAAAATGTTAGGAGGTGGGGTTTACTGGCAGCAGCAGGTCACTAGCAGTGAGAGGCTGGAAATGATTGCACAGCCTCCGGTGCAGGTGCACCTCTGCTTCTGCACCCACCACCACTGGGAAACCGCTCTGCTGAGAGGGACTGAAATCCCCTGAACTGTGAGCGAAAACAAACATCTTCTCGTTTCCCTTCTCACTGTGATAAAACACTCTGACAAAAAGCAACTTAGGGGAGGGAAGGGTTTATCTGGCTTACACTTCCAGGTCGCAGTCCATCCCGGAGAGAAGTCAGGGTAGAAACTCCAAGATCTTAAAGCGGAAACCGTGGAGGAACGCAGCTGGTTCTGCTCAGCGAGCTTTCTTAAACAACCTAGGACTATCTGCCTAGGGACGTGTGTCAACTACATCAGTTAATAAGACAACACACACACACACACACACACACACACACACACTCACTCACTCACTCACTCACTCACTCACTCACAGACATGCCCACAGACCCATCTGATCTAGCCTATCCTTCAATCAAGACTTTTCTCTCAGGTGACTCCAGGCTGGATCAAGTTGATAGTTAAAGCTAGGACACCTCTCCTCCCTTCAGTGGTTTCTGTCTCTGTTGGGTATTGTGTTCACAGAAATGCAAATCCACTAACATAGCAACCCACCCAACACAGCAGCCACCACTCAATGGGGGCCACAGCAGAACGTCGCCGATCATGCAACCAACTTCTCAGCATGAGGGAACATTGTAGAAAGAGAGTCAACCCTACTGTGATTGTACACCTCTAGAATCCTTCTAGGTCTTTCACACATTGCCTACGTGTTACTGTATAACATTGAGAAAGCTACAAAGTGGGTGGCACCGTGCAGGTGGAGGAAGGGCAGAGACAGCAGCTGTGCCTCGGTGCTTTGCTCGTGGCAGCCTGAAGGTGAACTCTGGGCCATGAGACTGCTTGGCAGGGCACAGAACCAAGGCCTGAGACAAAGACAGTGGCACAGTTCTGCAGGTGGTATACACAGGAGGGGTTTCAGAGGCACTGATTCCCGGGGCTGCCTGGTAGTCCCATGGATAACAGAGGGAGAAATGATTTTAGGTACGATCCCTGAAGCATGAAAGGTATTGGGGGCAAAGGGCCAAAGCCTCCAAACTGTTTTCACTCTTCCCACCCACTCTCTGGGCAACTCCAGCCAGCCTCTGTCAGTAAAGACCATCTAGTCTTTGTCTTGTCAATTGCCCACCATATGGCACTGATTTGAACTCCTAACTTGACAATTCATTGTCTATTTGACATCTGCATATGGAGATCCAACCAACAGCCCCAATTTAAACCTCTACATGAAGCTCCTCCTCTTCCCTCAAGCCTGCCCTCTAATTATCTCGACTCTCAGTAGAGGAGACCCTGTCTTTAGCTCTATGTTCCTACAACCCCCTACTGCGATCCTCTGGGGAAACATTACATTTGGAAGTGAAATGTCCTCCCAGGATCGTTTGTTTGAACACTTGGTCCCCAGTGAGCGGTACTGTTTTAAAAGGTTGTAGGACCTTTAGGAAGTAGGGGAAGTGGGTCACTGGGGGTTAGGGTGGGGGGTTCTGATACAAGAATATAGCTCAGTCCAAGCTCTCTCTGGTTCCTGGCCAGTGCCACAGAACAGGCAGCGGCCACACACTCCAGCCACTATGGAAGAGGAAGCCCATCTATCATACCATTCCTGCCATGGTGGACTGTACCATACAACCCATTAGCCAAGATAAGCCCTTCCTCCTTTAGCTATATTGGCAAGAAAAATGACTATTAACATTATGGAAAGCATGTGGCTCTGACTCTTTCGATATTTAGAAACTCGGGGCTTCTCTGACTCTCGAGGCTCTGGATTCTCAGCTGGCTCACATTCAGATTTCTCCACCCAGCAACCTGAGATCCTTTGCACATGCTTTTCTCTTGCCTGAAATTCTCTTCACCCAGACAGCCAAGTGTTTGCTCCTTCCTCCCCTCCCTCTGGGATTCTCCACCAGTACTTCCCATGCAGAGTCCTTCTTGCCCTCCCCATGTAGAGTAGCCCCATCTCTCTCCATCCATCCCTTCTTCTATTCTTCTTACCCCTCACCAGGACCTGACACACACCCGCCTGTCTCGCACCAGAATGCCAACTCCATGAATCTTGACCTTCATTCTGGCCACCACCCCACCCCCAGTGCCCAGCACATTAGTGGAATGTGTGGTTCTAATGGTGACTGGAGAGGGTAGAAGGCTTCCAAGAAGAGAGTGGTGCCTTGAGCCTAGAGAAGGTGGAGTCTGGCAAGACAAGAAGGCAGCACAGACGAATGTAGGAACCAGCAAGCTGCAGCCTGGGAGCCAAAGCTCTGTAAATAAAGTTTTATTGGTACACAAATGCACAGTTATGTATGCATTGTCTATGGAGTTTTCACATCACAACAGCAGAGTGAACCCTTGCCACAGAGACTGTATGGCCTACAGGGGCTAAAAAAATTTCCATCTACCCTTTACAGGAAATGTTTGTCAACTTCCAGTGAAAGATAAATTGTTCTCAAATTGTAAACTCAGAGGCCAAACACTCCTTTCTGCCACCATGATGTCCACAGACTTTCCAGGAAGTACGGACCCCAGTTTGAGAAAGCATTATGAAAATGAAGACGGGTGTTGGGGGGGAGCCTAGTTTCAATCCCCAGCTCTGCCACTCAGAAGCAGTGTCACCTTACACAAATCACTCAACTTCTAAGATTTTTTCCTTATCAGGAAAATGAGAATGTAGCCCACATGGTACCACTACTGTGAGGAGCTGAAATCTTGAAAGTAAAACATTTTGCAGTGGCCTGCTCACATTATACCTACAAGACAAACCTTTTTTGTGTTCTTTGAGAGTTCATGGAGCTTTAAAGAATATAATTGAAATTATCAACTGTGCCCAGCCAGTGGCCCACAGAATTCATGTAGCAGAGGACAGCTATGAATAGTTGTATTATTGGTTCTGTTTTGCTGTGGTGAGATACCATCAAAATATGATCAAAAAATATGATCAAAAGCACCGGGCGGTGGTGGCGCACGCCTTTAATCCCAGCACTCGGGAGGCAGAGGCAGGTGGATCTCTGTGAGTTCGAGGCCAGCCTGGGCTAGTAAGTGAGTTCCAGGAAAGGCACAAAGCTACACAGAGAAACCCTGTCTCGAAAAAACCAAAAAAATAAAAATAAAAATATGATCAAAAGCAACTGAGAGCCAGGCGGTGGTGGCGCACGCCTTTAATCCCAGCACTCGGGAGGCAGAGGCAGGAGGATCTCTGTGAATTCGAGGCCAGCCTGGTCTCCAAAGCGAGTTCCAGGAAAGGCGCAAAGCTATACAGAGAAACCCTGTCTTGAAAAAAACTACAGAAAAAAAAAAAAAAGCAACTGAGAGGAGACAGGGGCTTATTTTAGCTTACAGTTGCAGGTGGGGTACAGCCCACCACAGTGAGGAAGACACACCAGCAGGGGCATGAGGCCAGCCTGGCAATCCGGAAGCAGAGAGAGCACATTTGATCCACACATGGGAAGCAGAGAGACCACATTTGATCCACACACGGGAAGCAGAGAGACCACATTTGATCCACACACAGGAAGCAGAGAGACCACATTTGATCCACATACAGGAAGCAGAGAGACCACATTTGATCCACACATGGGAAGCAGAAAGGCCATATTTGATCCACATACAGGAAGCAGAGAGACCACATTTGATCTTCACACAGGAAGCAGAGAGACCACATTTGGTCCACATATAGGAAGCAGAGAGACCACATTTGATCCACACGCGGGAAGCAGAGAAACTACATTTGATCCACACACAGGAAGCAGAGAGAGAGAAAGAAGGGTAAGGCTATACTACCTCAAAGCCCACTCCCAATGATATAGTTCTTCCTGATAAGTGTCTCCTTGTAAAGGTTCCATAATCTTCCTCAAAGTGCTACCAACTAGGACCAAGTATTCAAACACATGTACCTATGGGGCACATTTCTCATTCAGATCACCACAGAAGCCCAACACAAAATACACAAACTTACCAAAAACATTATAAAATTGATTTTAATAACACAATCACCCAGTTCTCCCATCATGAACATGACAAGGACATGTCACAAGATCAAATAATTGGACACACCTGGGTGCGACTCACAGGCTAATTCATCCAATTCTCAGAAAAACTCTAATGTCTGAGGGCTGCGCCAGCACTCCAGTGCCTTTGATAAACATAATTTGTTAATCAAAATACATGGAATGAAGTTGATAATCTCAGCACTACTGGGGGGAAAGACTGATTCCTGAGGAGACAGGAAAGTGTCGCAGCTCCCTAGAGTCTCCTGAAGTGCTTTCCAACTTGGCAGAAAGCACTCCCAAGTCAGAGAAACCTCGTGACACACTTTGAAGTGATAACATGCAAAGGACTGATTTTGTGCCTATTTTTGGCTAGTTGGAAGATAAACGGCTCCTCCAAGGGCAAAACCCTTGAGTCTCCTAATGATACAGGAATCGCCATCCAGAAAATGTGCATGCGCAAGGAAGGCTCCCCTTAGGTCTCTAGTTCCTGGGCTGTATGAGTTCTGATGGCCTCCAAGAACCAAACCAATCAATTAATCAATGAAGACACTTAGCATTCCAAGTACCTTATTAATGAGGAAGAAGTGGGGAAATCAGCATGTTGTCTGTTCAATCAATGACTAGAATCTTCACCTTATCCTTATGCATGAGCAGCAGCAGTGCTTGGGAAATAAGAGCAAACTCTTGGACTATCGACGATGCTTTTTAGGAAGAAGTACGTTTTTTACACTGGGCATGGTAGATCATGCCAGTCATCCCAACACTTGGGAAGCTAAGGCCAGAGGGCTTTATGAGTTCAGTACTAGTTTAAAGTCACATATCTAGTCCTTGTCTCAAAAAAAATGGAATAAATAAGTGTTTAAGCTTATCTGAACAGAGCAATAAGCTAGTCATGCCATTGGCAAACGAATTTAAACTTTTCTCTGTCTATATAATCAAATGCTTCTATTTTCTTTCCTTGACTTTCCCATTGCCAACAGAGAGAATAGCCTACTGCTTGCAAAAGGCATTCCTTTGAGTTTTTGTTTGTTTTATTTTGTTTTGTTTTATTGAGACAGGGTCTGATGATACAGCCCAGGCTGACTTGAAACTTACTATGTCACTAAGGCTGATCTTAAACTCCTCAGTTCCTGCCTCTGTCTCCCAAGTGCTGGGATTACAGGTGTGTGCCACCACACTTTGAGCCAAGAGACATTTGTTATTTTGACTTGACAACCATACTCACAAAAGATGGGCATACCTGGGCTGCTGAGCAGTCCCAATCAACACCGCTACATAGATGAACCCCTCCAGGAGGGATAGCTATGGCTTACCATGAAATAATCATGTAGGAAAACCTTTTATTCCTGCACTGAGTTATTATCTTTTAATTTTCATGTGTGTAGATGCACATGTGTGTGCAGGTACACATGCATGTATCTGTGTGTGCAGACTGAGGCCTGAGGCTGATGTCAGGAGTCATCCCCAGTCAATCTTGCACCTTATTCATGGAGACAGGGTCTCTCAATCAAACCCAGAGCTTGTCAATATGGCTAATACTGCTAGCCAGTTTGCTCTGGGGATCCCTTTTCTGCTTTCTCACCCTTGAATTAGAGGCAGGCTGCCCCACCCACTTGGCATTTACATGGATTCTGGGGGACCCAAACTCCAGTCCTCATGTTTGCCTGGCAAGCACTTACCCACTGAGCCATCCGTCCAAACCCTGGATCGAGTTATTGAAACATCTTTCATTCAGCTTCTGAAAAAGTGGAGTCCTTGCCTGCCAATGCTGCCTTCTGTGCTGCCCACTGTGTCTGGGTTCTCCAGCTCAGCACGTGTCTCTGTCCATAAGATGCTAATCTGCATCTGTCCTTTCAAAAGCGGCATTCTTCTTTTTTGCTCTGTGGGTGTAGGCTCCCTAGCAAGAATTCCGACCCTTTGCAGCAGAATAAGAAGAGATGAGTGGAGAGCAAGAGAGGGAGGAAACCAGATTGTCGCTTTCATTCTTTTAGTCTGTGGCGCTGCAGGCCACCAGCACCTTCTGTTAGGAATGAGGCGCCTCCCAAGGACATAACAGAAATAGTTCTTTCATGGCTCCCTAGTCTACTATCCTCTGGGAGGAGGACAAATCAGTAACAAATCAGTTACTACATAATTTTGAAGTATCTGAAAAACCTCTTGAATTTCATCACCATCTTCTTTTTCACATTTCTGATTCCCAACTGGCAAAATACAAGAGGCCCCATGCCAACAACACCCACCTCCTGTACCTTTAAGTAATATTTAAGCACAACACATTTAGAAAAGTGACAGTCGATGGAGTTTCAGTGAACACATCCATTTCACCAGCGTTCAGATAAAAGAATAGAAAAAGGGGCTGGAGAGATGGCTCAGCAGTTAAGAGCACTGGATGCTCTTCCACAGGACCTGGGTTCAATTCCCAGCACCCACATGGCCACTCACAACTGTTTGTAACTCCAGTTCCTGGTAATCCTACACCCTCACGCAGACATACATGCAGGCAAAACACCAACACACAAGATGATCATCATCATCATCATCATCATCATCATCATCATCAATAAGAAGTAGAAGAAAAAGAATAGAAAAAGACACTGTGGTCTAGATATCCTCACCAGTCCCTACTCACTAACACTCTCTCCTCACCATAGATAGATCTAAGACTGTAAATCAGTGTTCCTGCCTTAAACTTGATGCAAATGTATAGCTTCCTTCACTCAATCATGTCTGAGGTTCGCCTATTTCGTTACATGAATGTAACAGGACACCCATTTTCAGCACTGTACTCTTTCGTGTGAATACACATAATTAACCATTGTTGGTGCAAACTGCTCTCAGCTGTTTTATACCACAGAGCCAACTAGCATAAACACTTGTTATGTCTTTGGGGCATATATGCTGCAGACATGACTCTTAGGTTGACACTAGTCACAGAAGCACTAAGTCCCAGGACATGCATCTGTGCCTGCTTCATAACTGTTAAGAAATTTGAAAATTCGGCAGAGGAGTCTCCCTTTTGTTCCACATCTTTGCCAACCCTTGATGCTAGCATGCTTTTAAACTTTATTCTGATAGTGTGTGATGGTAACTCTATGGTTGTAATTTGCATTTCTATGGCACAGCAGCTGAGCAGAAAATATTGACAATCTGGCCCAATATGAAAAAGCTGGCTAACCTCTGCTCAAGAATAAGCAAGAGCAATGTGTAACACATACCTATGAACCCAAGTTTTCTTATAAAGAATAAGTATAGCAGCTTGAAGCAATGTGATCCCATGCATCTGCAACCTCCCTTCACTGTGGATACAGCTTTAAAGAACAGACTAGGATGTAACATCATAGCATCACCTTCCCTGTTTACTGTTACAGAGAAACATGGACTTAAAGGAAAGACACTGGAGAGGGATATTTGGGGGTCTCAGCATTTGGGAAAGAGACAGTGGAGAAGCCTGAAAGACCAGACAGAACTATACAAAGAACGATGCTTGGGGTGGACCTGACTTTCCAAGAATTAATATTTGGGACACTTTTAAGCATATACCAGAAACCCAGAACCAAGATGAAAAACCCTGGTCTGGGATTATGTAGCTCAGTGGTCCAACACTTGCCTGGTATGAGCACAGCCCCTAGGTTCAATCCCCAGTATAAAACAACAGAAGAAAGGATGAAAAACTCATAAGAAAATGTTAATACCAGGCCTGGAGATGTAGCTCAGTCCGTAGAGTGCTACGTTAGCATGCACAAAGTCCTGAGTTCAATCCCCAGCACTCTATAAACCAGATGTGGTAGTGCACATCTGTAATCCCAGCAATTGGAAGGTGGAGAAAGGAACAGGAAGAAGTTCTAGGCAATCCTGGGCTACGTGAAACCCTCTCTCAAACAATGAAGAAGAGTAAAGGATGGAGGGAGGGGAGGGAGAGGAAGGCAGAAAAGAGAGAGAGAATGTTTATGAAATAAATACAAAGCAAAGAAAATTTTAATAAAAAAAGGAAGGGATCGAGAAGAGTGGGGTACAGCACTTGGAAACACAAGGATGACTGAGAGCAGGAGCCTAGCCAGTAAGTACTCACCTCAGGGACAACAGCTCACACACATTACCATAATCGCAAGAGGAGGGACACCTGAGAGGTAGACCTCAGACAGAAAGGTCAAGACTTAGTGGAGCAGCCTCCCTGTGGGAATGGAGGGGGTAATACCACATAGAAACAGCCTCTGCAGGTAGAGAGGGCTTGAGTACAGGATATTTGGGTCCTAGCATGGGGGGTGGGGGCAGAGCATGGTTTGGTCTGGGAATGGAGGGAAAGAACACTGGCTGAGTTCACACCAGAGAGGGATATAAACAGCAAAATAAGACCACATTTTTTAGTTCATGCGATTGATAGCACTATGGTTTGAGTGACCTTCCAAGTACAAGATCCCATATGGTGGTATTGGAAAGAGAAACCCTTAAGAAGTGATCAGATCACCAAGGGCTTTGTGAAACAAAGGGATGCCATTCCTGGAGAGTGGGGTGTGTATAAGAGGATGGGTGGCCCTCCCCGACCTTGCTTTCCACCATGGGATAACAGGAGGGTCCTCATCAGATGCTGTCACCAATCTTTGACTTCACGGCCTCCAGAAAGGTGAGCCAATTAATTTCTGCTTGAAGTCAATAACCTGGCCTCCGGTATTTTGTTACAGGAGCACCAGACAGAGCAGGAGCCAAAGCCAAGTTCTTCTCACCAGACCACCTGTGTGTGCCAACTCAGCCCAGCACACAACCTGCCCCAGCCACAAAGGGAGCTGGTAACGGAAAGCAAAGCTGGTAGGAAGGGCCAACAGGAGCATCAAGGCTAGCAGTAAGGACACTGGCAAGCTCCTTCACAAACCTCATGGCCCAGTTTCTTTTCCTTAAAAGCCTGGGTGGGTGAGCACATCTGAGTCAAGACTACAGACCCGCAGGGGGCTTCAAATTGCATACCTTAGTCACCGAATGTAGTCATGGTGTGAGAGGCTGCAGTCCTGGCCTGGCATGGGGAGCGCAGTCTAGAGCACATCAGGATGCCCACCACTCTTTTTATATCGTAGAATCTCATGTGCATGCAAGTGAAGCATGATTTCAGCAACACATGACTAACCTCTCCCACCTCTGCTCCGTGTTCTCACCTCTAAGGCCACCTCCACCCCAGCCTGGTTGCCCTTTTGATGTCAAGGCCCAGGCTACCAAACTCTACTATCCTTCAAGCCTGACCTCAGGACCTTGGCATCTGCTTGCAACCTCCCCTCCACCAACTCCCCATCACCACTCTAGAAGACCCTATCATCTACCACAATAGCCTAATACCCAGGTTGTCAGCAAGACAGGGAATAGGAGGAACCTATACACAGTGAGTTCCGTCCACAAAACATATGGACTCACATACAGAGAGCTGACAAACTCATTCTCAAGTGCCATCGAGAGACAGTATCCTGGAGGCAAGTGGCATTGCCCCGGCTTTGCTATCATCTTCTGGGAGCTCTAGCAGCAGGAAGTGTTGAGGGCTCACACATGCCCTATGGATACACATCTGGCCAGTGGTAGAGTCCACACCAGTTAAGACACAGCCCCTCTCCTCTATGATTGGATAGTTGCTCCTCATATCCATACCCTGGTTCTCTGGCCACTGCATCTCTCCCCCTAGACCAAAAGCCCCCTAAGGTCAGGATCCCTGCCTGTTCTGTTCACTGTTGTTTCTCCAGAACTCTGACAAGTTAGGAGCATGGCGTGTGCTCGGTGGTAGCTACACCACCAGCTACTGATCTCCAACCAGGATCCTAGCCTAAAAAACAAAGCACAGACCCTAAAAGAAACAGGCCTGTGGGGTAAAAAGATGCCAGGGTGGGCCGGTGGGCTTGGTCTTGCCAGTTTCAATTCCAAGTCACTTATTACTCTGGGCTCTGATCAGAGACTCCAAACACTAAAGACACTTGAGTGTGACCAACACATGCCTTGTGATGTATACATACAACTTCATGACCAGTCTCCAGTCAGAGGGATTTTTTTTGCCCCATAGAGTCAGCTACAAAGAAGCCCCAGGTGTACCTTCTTCCAGGAACCATTCTAGAGCTCAACTGTGGCTCTGTGAGCCTAGTCAGAACCCCTGGCCGTTGACCCCTCACAGGGTCCTCTAACCGGCAAACTCTGGTCCCCAGATAAATACTGTACTGAATAATGAAATTTAAACTGTTCAGACATTACAGCGCTGTATCTGTTCACTTAATGAGTCCAGCACACTCTTCTGCAGGTACCAGGCAAGCTGAGGAAGTTGGTTTGTTGTTTTGCTTTGTTTATTTAATGAGAGAAATGGCTCTCTGAGAGTGTGAAGGAACCAAATAGGCTTAAAGACACCAGAGCCCTGAGGCACAAAGGAACCTCAGGCCTGGGGCCAGCCCTTCCCTCCCCTTTGTACTACTTCCCCGGGATTAGCGGAGACCTTACTCTGGCTGGCTGGGCCCACAAGATGCATGCAGAGGCAGCAGTGGTGGGAAAATGGCTGCCACTTCCAGACTCCCCCTGTCACTCATGGGAGGAGGAGGGAACAGGAGGTTCCCAGGGAGAGGCAGGGGCACTCAATTAGGACTCCCAGTCACACCTCCCAAAGTTTGGGCTATCACGGTGTGACACAAGTTGGCCAGATTGAGCACAAAGCATTCCTGGGACCTGCTGGGACATCAAGGTGGGAGGATCGGGGGATTTGCACATATTCTCAGGCTACCAGAGGAACCCGTGAGATGGGTTGGGCATTTGAGCACAAAGGTTCTGGGTTTTATCTAAGTCCTCCTCCGTGGCTGATGTGAAATGTGGCCTTTAACTAGAGGGCTGTTTACAAACTCTAATGTTGTAAGTAAAGTTCAAAATTGTCGGTCAAGCCAGGCTCTCAAGGTTCACCTTAGGCCCCGAATCTCCTCTGCTAAAGCCCCTCACTTCCACCCATAAAGAAAACAGGTGCAAGTGTCTACACACTGTGCAAACAAGACAGCCAAAAGGCTTAGGATGAGGATGACCTGTGGGGTAAAGTCTGCTCATGAGTGGCAGATTCAGAATCTTGAGTGGCCAAGAAAAGAGGCCAAGAGCCACATCCAGCAAGCCACATGCCCACATTAACTTCTCATTTCACCTTGATGCATAATCTAAAAATCTCCAGTGTTCTAGATGCTTTGTTTAATGCCAACTCGGTACTTCAGTGTCAGTGGGTGGGGGGCTGGCTCCAGGACCCCCACAACAGACACCAGAGTCTCTTACATACGCAGCATGGTGTTTGCAGACAAGTCATGTAAGCATCCTTTCATACACTGGACGCCATCTCTATAATGCACACTACCTACTACAACATACATGGTCTATAAATAGTCATTATGCTGCATTGTTGAGGGAATGGCCACAAATCAGCACCTGCTCAGTATAGCACAGAGGTGATTCTTTTTCTAACATTCTGGATCCACAGTTGACTGAATCCTCATATACAACACCTGCACTATGGAGGGCTGACGGTATTTTGATGACTGACGAAATTCTGGGGATCCATGCACTCTGGGATTTGAGAAATGGTACTCCTCAAAGCTCAGTCATGGCCATTATCCCTCTGTAGAGCTTTGGGATGAGTGTACACCGCAAATGTTGGGTAATGCCGTAGCTCAAGAAGACTAAGCTACACAGAGACACCAGAACTTTATCTTGTGATTCATCCACATCCAAGTCTCAGAAAATTTAATGAAAAAAAAAAAAGAGTCAAGCAGCTATGAACAGTGATTTCTAGGCAGAGTTCCAAAGGGGTACTTAGATTGTGAAGTCCAAAGACCCAATTAACAATTTCTCCTAAGGGTATCTGTCTACAAAGAGAGCCCAAATAATACTTTGTCTAAGTATTTACCATAGGAAAAAAAATGAAAAATTGTGTTCATACAAAATCTCCATACAATATAAAAAAAAATCTTCAATGAGCAAATGGATGCCCAGACTATATGGTAGGATCATATATGGACTTGGTGATAAAAAAAAGGAATGGATTGTTATTACCCCCAACAATTTATTGTGAAGAAACCAGTTTCAAGAGATCACATACAGAATGACTCTACTCACGTGGAGTTCTGAACACCTCTCAGGAGAGATGAGTGGCCACTAGGGATATGGTGATAAGAAGAAGACATGACCACAAATGAACACACCTTCTGGAAATGTCTCAGATCTTGTCAGTTACGAAGGCCTGATATGTTAAAACTCACAGAGCTATACACCAAAGTTCAACTGAATTTCACAGTGTATACATGGTTTAAGTTCACTAATTCATCAGCATTCTTCCTGTGAAACAGTGATATCTCATTCTCTGTCTTTGAATGAGAGCCAGCCTGAGTGATGTACATCTAATGACTGGCATTAAGAAAAAGATGACACAGCATTCTGGCATTCCTCTGGCTATCTTTGGAACCTCAAACTGCTGTGTAAGAAGTCCAGCTCCTAGAAGCCACCATGCTAGGGAGATCCAGTAGGGAGACCACAGAGACAGGGACTGCCAGCTATTCACATCTTCTCAGGCACAGCACCGGGGCAATGGATAAAACACCCTCTGAGAGAAACCCAGGCCAGGCACTCCCTGGATGCAAACCTCTGAGAGACCCTGAGTCAGAACACCAGTGAGCACCTTCCAAATTCCTAACCCAAGGAAATAGTGGGAGATAATAAAAACAATTGTCTGGGGGTATGACATTTTCCACTGACTTGTATCCACAGCAGAACAAACACGGGTACCCATATGGTTTGAGCAATCCTACCATGATTTAATCTTTTCTCAAATAGGATCTCATCTTTTAGTTGCCTAATAAACATTGATCTTTTTCTACATGGGTACTACTCCACATACAATGGAGAGAGAAGGAGGATCCCAAGATACAGCGGGAGCAACAGAATGTGAGGACAGACAGAGGCAGAACCAAAGAGAGACTCTTGGACTGGAGAACTTACTGGTAATGCTCTTCACAGAGAGGGCACATGACTACAGGAAAGGAAGGCCTGATTGAGACATGCTGGGTATTCAACATCTGTGGTCTGTCCAAGAGGAGTCACCTAAGGAGCAGCTAGGTATTGGTTTTCAGACCCAGAAAGAGAAGTTGACCAGAGATATGAACTCCAGGGTCATGAGAAAGTCCTTGAAGCCTCCCAGAAAGGAGTGGACTGTGCAGAGAAGGGGTGTCCTGGCAGGCAGCCTTCAAAGAGCAGGAGGAGCAGAAAGATAAAAAAGAAATAGATGGCACTGACCAAAACTGGCAAGTACTACTAAGACACTAAGGTCAAGACAGGGAAGTGTCTATGGGGCTGAAAGGCAAGTGCGTTAGCAAAAGAAAACACACTGCAATGAGTACGGGAGCTGGGATGGGACAAGAAGGGCCAAGAGAGAAGACCATAGAGCTTAAACAGGGAGGCCCAAGATAGAAGAAAGATGGAAGGCTGTACCCTTGTCTGGATGAATGAGGCTGTAGGCCATATAGATGTTAGAGAAAGGGTCCCATAGGGGAGTGGAGAGTAAGGACAGCAGATGGGGTGGATTCTCCATGAGAAGAGAAGGAGGGCACAGCATGGGAGGACAGATAAAGGGGCATGTGGGGTGGGGCTGCACCCGAAAGCGCTTCGTCTCTGCGTTCATAGTCAGGACCTGTGCTGGCAGTAGGGACAGTATGGTGGGAACAGAGGTGGGCAGGGAGAACAGATGTGCTGGGACAGTTGTGGACACAGGATAACATTCAGGGGACTGGGCACAGCCTGCGGGGGGGGGGGGGCACACACCTGGGGCTGAAAACCGCATAAATATGTGACATACAATGAAGGTGAGATCCTGTTCTGATTTTTCTGTCCAACAGCCTTGCAAGGGAGGTAATGCTGCTCCAAGTTTTAGGAGGATAAATACAGAGGAGCAGGCTGCTGCCCAATGGAAGAGCCCTTGCCTAGACATGTAGGAGACCTTAGGTTCAATCCCCAGGGCCCATAAAGGTGGGGGGAGTAGGCAGGGCATGGGGCACACAGGCCTCTCAATGTAAAGGAGCCACCATCATTTTCCCTCTTCTCACGTTGCCTTGGCCTGTGGTCTTTCAGTGGCTGACTATCCACCCATCTTCCCCTCTTCTCTTTCCTTCACTTGTTCTCTGTAAGAATTTTCTTCCCATCTTGCTGGTTTTCTCCTCCCTCCCCTTCCCTTTTTCATTGCGTGTCTACTGGATTGAGTGAAAGTAACATTTGAAATTGTTTTGCGTTGACAATTGCCGCAGCTCTCCATTCAAATCCTCAAGTTTTTCTTACCACCCAATGATGTGGGTCACCTCCCTCCACGTGAGCTATCTTCATTTCCCTGTAGCCATCAGCCCCGATCCTGACTCCCAGGCCTTATCTGTATCTGTATTACCTACAAAGAGCACCAACCATTCTCCTTTTCCACACTCAAACCTCGCCCTCCTTCCCAGAGACTTTCTGGACTAGGCAGTCCACATGGGTTTTTCTCAAGTCTGACGGTGTTGTAGCCCTGATGGCTTGTCTTCTCCTTCAGTCAGGACTTCACTTTTTATTATGCTAGTGACTTATCTCAAAAAAAACAACAACAACAAAAAAAAAAAAAACCCAACTCCTAAGGAATGGGGAAATTTCACATTCCTAAGGTCAATAGTGTTGACAACAGAGGGAAGCTTCCATCTTCAACATAGCCTACAGCCCATGAAAAAAACCATCACCAACTCATGGCATATAACATTAGTAAACTCAGCTTCAACGTGTCTCCCATTGTCTTCCCTCTGCATACTTCCCTGGGTGTCAATTTCCTTACCCTTATCTCTGACAGATTGTGATGGGGCTCTCTCATCAGAGAGACATAAAGAACATAATACACCAAGTTCAAGTTTCACTGCCTTGGAAGAGGTCATTTCCTCTACGGGTTGTTTCCTTTGAGACACTGTTCCCCATAATGGGCCATTTCTGTGAAGGGCTGTTTCCTATGAGAGGCTGTTTCCTGTGAGGGGCCATTTCCTGTGAAAGGCTGTTTTCTATGAGAGGCTGTTTCTTGTAAAAGGCTGTTTCCTGTGAGACATTGTTCCCCATAATGGGCCATTTCTGTGAGAGGCTGTTTCCTAAGGGAGGCTGTTTCCTGTGAGGGGCCATTTCCTATGAGAAGCTATTTCCTGTGAG
Source organism: Peromyscus melanophrys (assembly GCA_902168415.1). Classification (NCBI taxonomy): domain Eukaryota; kingdom Metazoa; phylum Chordata; class Mammalia; order Rodentia; family Cricetidae; genus Peromyscus; species Peromyscus melanophrys. Next base: position 10,743 of record CABHPR010151038.1, on the reverse strand, counting down.
AGGCTGTTTCCTATAAGGGGATGTTTCCTGTGAGGGACCATTTCCTGTGAGAGGCTGTTTCCTATGAGGGGCTGTTTCCTGTAAAGGGATGTTTCCTATAAGGGGATGTTTCCTGTGAGGGGCCATTTCCTGTGAAGGGCTGTTTCCTGTAAAGGGATGTTTCCTGTAAAGGGATGTTCCCTGTGAGGGGCCATTTCCTGTGAAAGGTTGTTTCCTGTGTGTGGCTGTTTGCATGCATCTGTCACAAACGTTACTGAACAGTAGTTCTCATATCTCTGTAATGGGGGCCTGAATGCACCATGTTGCTCCCTTCCAAGGGTTGACTAGGGACCAGCCAGGCTAATCCATGTCCCAGTGCCTTATAAACTCTGCAGACATGCCATGGGTCTATTACTGGCATGCTCAGTGGTGAGTCACTGTCCACAAAAATGCACCCAGTTCTGGGAATGAAAAAAAAGAAAGAAAGAAAAAGAAAAAACAAAGAAAACCACTTACATCTCTATTGTTCTGGAGAGGACTGCCCAACGGCTCTCCTCTCCCACTCCTTGACACATGTGGGTGAGCTTGGATGATGCACAGGAAGACTGGCCAAGCTATCAGAACTACAGGCCCTGGCTACCCACAGAGCACCCACCCAGGTACTGCTGTGTTCTGGAAGGTTTACAGAAGCTGCTCTCCAAAGTCAGCCTGAGTATGTCTGCACTTGCTGCTAAGATCTAACAAAGAAAAAAAGCACCCAACATCAGTCCCCTCAAAATGACTGCTACCACTGGTAACAAAATCCTACCCAGCACCTCCGTGGTTGACAAAAGTCAGAATATCCAGTGTGAGAACTGGGCATGGGAGCACAGGCCTGTAATCCCAGCACTTATGAAGTGGAGGCAGGGGTACCAGGCATGTAATGCCATCTTTGGCTACATAGTGAGTTCAAAACCAGTCTTAGCCACATGAGACCCCCATCTCAAGAAACAAACTAAATAAATAAATAAAATACTGAAATGTACAGATATGGAAAGAATAGTTAGGCTCCACAGCCACAACTCTTGCCTTCTCAAACCCACTAATTGTGGTTGCTGCAGCCACAATGGCCTTGGGGGTCCCTTATCCCTTACACAAGCACACAGCAGCCCTCTCCCTTCCTAACACACAGCATAGGCAGCAGTATGACTCAGTGGTTGGGACCAAAGCAATGGCAACGACCTGGATTAAGAAGTGGTGCAGCCAACCAGCAGGATCAACTAAGCTGAGCTCATGGGGGCTCACGGAGACCAAAGGGGCGATCCCAGAGGCTGCACAGGTCTGTGCTAGGTCCTCTGCATATGTTATGGCTGTTGGCTTGGTGTTTGGGGGGACTCTTGACAGTGGGGGTGTCTCTGACTCTTTTGCCTGCTTCTGGGATCCTTCTCCTCCTACTAGGTCACCTCTTCCAGCCTTGACGTGAGGGTTTGTGCCTGGTCTTATTGTATCTTGTACCATGTTCAGTTGATGTCCCTAAGAGGCATGCTCTTTTCTGGAGGGAGACTGGGGGTGCAGGGGGGGGAGTGAATCTGGGGGAGACTGGGAGGAGTGGAGAGAGTGAAAGCTGTGGTCAGGATGTATTGTATGAGAGAAAAATAAAGAAAAATTTAAAAAAGAAAAGAAGAAGTATAGCATGAATCTTAAAAGTTCTTATTAATAAAATCAAACCTGAGGCCAGTTATTGGGGTGAACACTGGAAGGTCAGAGAGATAGAACAAACCACAGCTAACCTCACCTGGCCAACTTCTCGGCTGGTCTTGTTTCCTCAGACTGGATGCCCCGAGCCCTCATCCAGAATGGGTCTCAGCTGAACTGCTGCTAGAAGCCTGAATGCTTAACCAGGCCAAATGCTTCTCCAGGCCAAATGCCTCTCCAGGGCAAAAGCCTCTAGTTTCTGGTCCTCACGCCTTATATACCTTTCTGCTTTCTACCACCACTCCCTGGGATTAAAGGCTGGCTTTCTGGGATTAAAGGCGTGGGTCACCATGCTTGAGTGTATCCTTGAACACATGAATTTCTGCCTCTGGAATGCTAGGATTAAAGGCGTATGCTACCACTGCCTAACCTCATGTTTAATATTGTGGCTATTCTGTCTCTGACCCCAGATAAGTTTATTAAAGTACACAATATTTTGGGGAACACAATACCACCACAAAGAAGTGGTGCTTCTCTATTTTGGACAGTAGGCTTCAAGTCTAGCCTGATGTCCTCCTCCATCACAGAACTCCTGACCCAGGCCTAAAGCAGTCTTCAGGCAGTCTCCCAAGTGTCCCTCACACAAACTCATCTGCACATGTGTCTCGGAGTGAAAGAGGAGAGCCACTGGGCAGTTCCATCGTCATGATGCATGCATGGATTATCATGCTGTCACTGAAAATGGCTCACCCAAGAATGTCCGATGACTCCGGAAGGCATTTTTGGCCGTGTCATTTTATATTCATAGACAGTGGAGTTCTGGTGAGATGCAACAGTGTTGAATTGTTCTCTATGGTGGTGAGAACACCAACCCAAATACAACAGAAAACGATACCTACAGGATCACGTGACCTTGCCAACCTGACCCTTCTACGTAAGTTAGACTTTCTTGTCTGAGGACTTGGCACAGATCCCGTGTGGAGAAGGGCAAAAACAATGGAGCAGCGGGTTCTGACACACTCACCTTCAGTTTGAGATTACATGTAGTAATCATGTTAGTAGATAGATAGTATAACACGTAATAATCATGATGGTAGATAGACAGTATAACATGTAGTAATCATGTTGGTAGACAGATGGTATAACATGT